>PVIC010008508.1:0-36830 GCA_004025085.1 Thryonomys swinderianus
GGCTGGCCCTGAGCTCACTATGGTGCCCAGGCAAGCCACCACAAACTCAGCAATCCTGTTCCTGCCTCCCAAGTCCTGGGATTACAGGCGTGAGCCACCATGTCCGGCATTCTTTTTTTTTTTTTTTTTAAATCATATTGCCTGGTCTCTCAGCATGGCTCCAGAAGTGCAACTCCTATGGAGGGATATAGGAGATTGCTCTGGCTCCTCTTGGACCTGGGTCTTCACAACGCAGCTTCGGGTTGGGGTTGGGGCCGGCCGGAGGCCCTCCATCGTCTGTGGTGGGGATGGCGCCTGGAGTCCATACCTAACTCCTCACTGTACAGCTCCAGGTTGGCACAGGCCAGTGGGCAGGCTTCAGTCCTCCGCCGGAAATGGAATGGTGCCCGAGGTAGCTGAGTCTGCGCTGCTACGGGGTGCTACGGGGCGGTTTGCGGCTCTCAGTGTGCTGCTACCGGAAATGGAATAGTGTCCGGTGTGGCCAAGTCCATGCCGCTCCGTGGTGCCAGGACTTTTATTATTGAGTTGCAATCATGTGTACTTTGATGATCATCTCCTAGCCCCAGGACCTCAGTCCTTTGCAAACCACTTTTCTACCCTTACTTCTATATGTTCAGCTTCATCAATTCCACACATAAGTGTGATCCTGAGCTTATTTTTTTTTTGTGATTGAAATTTTCAATTAATACAATGTCTATGAGGCTCACCCATGTTGTTGCAAGTAACAGCAGTTCCTTTTTATTGACTGAATAGTATGACCCTAATGTGGACAGTTTTAGCTGTGGCTTTATTCATTATGTATCTGGATAATCCAATGTCTATCAATGGAAAGGTCAATGCATACATTATGGTACTACTCCCCAAATGTTAAAAAAAAAAAAAACTACTAACATATGTAAAATTCAAAAAAGTACTTTGATATAAGTAAAACAGATATAGTCTCCTAGAAGAAAAAAATGGAAACTCACTCTATTATATATTTATATGAATATAAAAAGTCACTATGACAAATTCAACAATATTCGGTATGGGTATGCGAGGAGGAAGAATTTACTAGAAAGTGGAAGGGGATACTTTTATGAGATAGTGGAAATTTTTTGTATCTTGATTGGGTTGGTAACTGAAGATCTGTGTGTAATTGTACAAACTTACTGTATTGCATGTCTAAGCAAGACCTTGATGTTTCCCTTGAGTGGAAGTATTTTAAAATATCTAGATAAAGATTCCCATTTAGCATTCTCAGTGTTAATATTTTTGGTTTTCTTTTTAATAAAAATAATTCTGAAATTTTGTACATTTGTCTGCTAATTAGCTTTCCCAGTGCCTCATTCTGATGACTCATAGACATTACATAGACAGTGATCATAAACTGCTTTGCAGTCCTTAATTTCAAGCTGTGGCTTGTAATAGCTTTTATAGATGCAGCAAAGATCAGTCCACTATATGCAAGATGTTTGCAAGATTCTGTGGGCAACTCTGAAATGAGAATGACAAGGTTTCTGTAAGCATCAGTATGCAATTTAGGAAGAGATGTTGCTGTATAAGGAATTGTTAAGACCATAGTAAGGAGTATTATGTTGGAAGAAGAAGAAGAGGTTAGTTCATTCTGTGATCAGACAAGGCTTTAAATTCTTCCTGTGAGCAAAAGTAGTATATATTTCCTTAGTTTTTAAATATATACTTTTTATTAAAGTCAAACCAGATGTGTGGAATCAAGATATAATAAAAACAACTGCAATTTATTTTTTGAGATTCTTTGAGTAACTCTATAGCCATTATTGTGTCCCAATATTGCTGTTTGTGTGCGTGTGTATATGTGTGTGTGTGTAGTTTGTGTCCTTCCGGAGACTGAACTAAGAACCTTCACATAAGCTATATACCAAGCTTTAAAAAATAATTTTTAAAAATATCTTGAGACATAGGGCTGAAGATTTAGCTCAGTGCGTCTGACACCTGCCTCTCAAGCTCAAGGTCCTGAGTTTGATCCCAGTAACCACATACAATGCTGGGTATGGTGACTCATGCCCACCAAAAATCAATACCACATACTACAGTGTCAGGCGTGGTGGCTCATGCCTGGAATCCCAGCACTCGGAGGCAGAGACAGGAGGATTGCTGAGTTTGAGGCTTGCCTGGGCTACATAGTGAGCTCAGGGCCAGCCTGAACTACAAAGCAAGACCCTGTCTCAAAAAAAAAAAAAAAAAATCTTGAGACAAAGTCTTGCTAGATCTTTGTGATCCTCCTGCTTCAGCCTCCAGTTCTAATGTTGCTGTTTTAAGTCATGCATCTTTAACACTGTATTTTCTGAGTGTTGAAGTTATATATGATATAACATATATGATATTTTTTTCTGAGATTATATCTGTTTTACTTCTATCAAAGTACCTTTTTGAATTTTACAGATGTTAGTAGTCCCTTTTTTTTTTTTTTTTTTTACATTTGGGAAGTAGTACCACAATGTATGCATTCACCTTTCCATTGATAGTGAATTTTCAGATAATCTAAGTATTGCATTTTGGATATAGTTCTGTCAGGAAATTTCCTTTTAAATTGATATACTATTGTAACATGAAGATACTGCCAACTTCTCTTTGTCCCTTTATTCCCAGCGTGATACAGCATTTCCCCTTCCAGAGTGTGGTCTTCATAGTCATTCTGGATGATAAGTAAAACTACTTACTTTAAGAAATTTTGGACAAACACTCTTTGTCTTAGAAATTTGTATTTTATGTACCTCAGGAAAAATATAACAAATATCTGATACTTTGTTTCTTTGGAGGCATATTCATTACTTATTTTAATGTTTTGATTTAAAGGTCAGTCTTACAGCACCCACCAGCTCAGCAAGAAGTGAGGGTGACATGTCAAAATTAGTCAGAAAATACTACACTTACCCATATAAAAATCAAAATGCCTCCTTTCCTGCTTGTATCAATTCCTTGTGCCATTTCCCTTTTCCATACCCATGACTGCATATCCCAGAATGCCAGTTGGATGTGCTACCCCAGGTCATCCTTGAGTGGTACGAAGCAAGTCCTTGCAAGAGTGAAGTGGACCCGTGGGTCACTGTGGCTGTGAATGTGTGTTTGTGAAACTCTAGGTAGTTTTTTGCATGGTGGTCATTTTAACCCTGTGACTAGGACTTATGGGGAAATGGTGGTGACAGTGGTGGCTATTCAGTCTCTTCCTCTTCCTTTGGTGTTCTTGCCTTCCTGTTGAAGATAGTCAACTGTATGGAGCCTGGTTTCAGGGCTCATTCAGCATCCAGTAGTAACAGAGTATGAAGAAAAGGGTAGAGCATGAATGTGGTGTAATGAGATGCAAAAAGAAATTCTGAAACTGAAGAGTCACAGATATAAGTACCTAAATGAGAGTCAGTCAGACATCCTGTGGCAGATGCTCTCAGTGACCTCTGGCTTCAGTAGTTTCAGTGTGTATCTGCAAGTAACTGGGCAGGCAAAATTGACCTTTCAGTTTTTAGAGTCGTATAGTGAAAAATGGCAAATCCCTATTTTTAGGTATTGGTCCAGAGGTGTACTAGAATGATCCTGTAATTTCATTTCAAGTGCATCGCTATTTCTGAAAAATAAAGAGGCATTTTTCTAGGGCCCTTGAACACTCATCATAATACCTCTGCCTAGTCTTTCCTCTGATATATCCCAGGCTTTACAAATGCTAAAGCTTCACCACCCCAAACACAACTTCTACTGAGAAGAAAAATCACTATAAAATTAAGAATAGATGCTTTCTAACATAATGGTCTGAAGTTGCCAGCTTAACATCTTGGCAAAATGTTGCTTCTACTGAATTGCTATTTTATGGTGGAGAAAAGTTGAGGGATTACAAGAATGCATATTGTGCTCACCCCCAAAGATAGCATTGGCTTCTTTTGGGAAATTTTCTCCTTGGTGTATCTCATTACCAAGAGCTATGATGTTCTTTAGTGCTTTCTGGAATAGGAACTGACATTTAAGTAGTCGAATTTAAACCATTGGAGGCCAGAGCAGATTAGTAGGGCAATTATCAGAGGACCTCTGAGCCTTTTCTGGGGCTCTGCTGTACTCCCCAGCTCCCAGCAATACTCTGTGTGGGGACACTAGGTGTTCCCCAGTGAGGCTGGCAGAGTCCTGCTGACAACCATTACTGGTCCCACTGACTAGTCTTGATGCCATCTCCTGTGATGTGGATGAAACTAGACACCTAAGGACTTTCACATCCCATTTCTCTGCAGTCTCTTTTTCCTGGGTCTGGCAGATTACAATGAACAATTCCCACATAAATACCTAGACCAGACAGTTTGAAAAAAAAGGCAATTTTATTCTCTTTAGGATTTTACTTGATTTATTCATTCACTTTTCTATATTTGAAAAAAAAAACTGAATTGGACACAACCATTTTCCTAGACAATTGAATCTTTGTATCATACTTATTTATACCACATTTATACATGATGTATATTCTTACAATGGCTTACATATTTATTTTAACGTGTAAGGTATTTTTTTTTTAACGTGTAAGGTATTTATTTACATCTGCATTGCAAATGTCTAGTCACTTGCCTCTTGTATTGTAGGTACTGGATAAATGTTAGATCAGATTTGAATTTGGAATTTAGCAAGGATAGTTTAAGGGTAGAAAGTATTATACCAGATATCTGCAGGCAACAGACTATTACTATCGGGCTATTAATTCCTAGACTTAGTGCACTATCCTCTGTAGTAAATTATACAAGATTTATTTCTGACAAAAACAGCATATAAACTTCACTTTGAAAGTAAAAGAGTATAAAATTTATCTTATCAGGCCCTATAAAAAGAAATGGTGAAATATAGCTATTAATGTTCTTGACTATTTTTAAAATTTATATAAAAGAAGATTTATAAATATTGTAAATGGAAAATTCCCATATACTCATCTTTAAAGGTAGAAGGCACAAAACTGTATCAATAATGAAGTTTTCTATTGATAAGAAATAATATCTTGGAATTCTGTGGTTTCCTACAGTTTAATGCAATGGAGCTTGTCTAGTTTAAATGAATGGATTCAGAGTAAACCATCAGTTTTCAGTATTAGTATTTTTGGCAAATTATCAGTACTGATCAGTTTGTGATTTTTTAGTAAGCGCTTTTCCATGTTGAGTCATTGCTTCTTTTGTTTTGTTTTTGAGACAGGGTCTTGCTTTGTAGTTCAGGCTGGCTCTGAGCTCACTATGTAGCCTAGGCAAGCCACAAACTCAGCAATCCTCTTGTCTCTGCCTCCCGAGTGCTGGGATGACAGGCATGAGCCATCACGCCCGGCGCTGTGGTATGTGGTATTGATTGTTGGTGGGAGTGAGTCTCCACACCCAGCATTGTATGTGGTTACTGGGGATTGAACTCAGGACCTTGTGCTCGCAGGGCAGGCGCCGGAACCACTGAGCTAATCCTCCAGCCCCGAGTCATTGCTTCTTATTAAAGAGAGAATCCAACATTTTTAAAGCTCTATGGTAATCAAAGTTGACTTTTAGTGGTAGGTGGTATAGGATCCTTGTTTGTATTCTTCCTAAAACAGAAGAACATAAATTGATTTGAGTATAAATTTAAGGTTCAGAGAATGTTTCAGGAAACTAGTGGAAGCAAGTTAATAGCACTTATCCATACTGACATCAACACACAGAATCTGTCTTCTGCCATTGTTTGGGTTTCTTTTATAAAGTTTATTGTGGGTATTCCTCACTTATCACTTTTCAGAAAATAGCATACATTTGAACATGCATGAAGTCAAATAAAGGAATGACACATGATAGGGGATGCTGTCTTAAATACTCCATTAAAACAGTAACACAGCATAACACAAGGGGACGAGTCACACATATCTTGGGAAGGTACAAGGAAAAACATTTTATTTGTTTAAAAACCCAAATCATATGTGGTTTCTTTCCCACATTGTAGCTTTACCCATTGTCACTTTGTTTCAGCCACATTGGGCTTCTTGATGTTGCTCAGGCATATAAAGGAGAAACCCACTTTCATGATCCTTTTCTGCTTAGAAGAAAAGCAGAAAAGATTGCCTCAGTGTTTCCGTGGGACACAAATATTCATGTCTTACCATGTTATAATCTGGTTGCAGAGAACTCTGCAGAGAGCTCCTGCCAGTTAGAACCTCTCTTGAAGCTGCTTTTTGACCTTGGGCCTCCCAGTCCTGAGGAATATGAACTGAATAAATGTTTTTCTTCATAAGTCATTCTGTTGTTAATAGCTATAACCTTCGAAAATAAGATAATGGAGCCATCAGAGTTCTCTGTGTTAGGAATGCAATGCTGAGCAAAAGACGTGAACCTGTGCCTTTAACTCACAACTTTACCCAAGCCCAGCTTGAACATCAGAGAACTAAACTAATATGTTCTTTTGTCTGATCTGTAAAACTGCATCATATCATTTCAAAAGTCATTGCTTGCTTTGAATAGAGAAACTCACTTTTATTGTAGTGCATGGTATAATTTGTATAATTCCATTGAGTTCATACCCTTCTTGTGTTTGGAGAAAACTTTGTAGAGAAATAGAATATATGATAGCTTCTTAATAGAGAAGTGGAAGTGGCTGCTGGGATACTTTCTCCTATTTGAATATAGTTCAAATAGATGATGGTTCTAAGTGATAGTTCAAATAATAGATGGAGAACGATGCAATGAAGAAGGATTCAGAATAACTTCTACTGGGCAGCCTTGAGCACATGACTGCTGAAGAAACTTTACCAATCCTTCAGCATGGACTCCACCACCATCCTGTCATATGCTCCTCTATTCTATAAGAATGTACGTGTAGGAGATTTAGCTCAGTGGTTCCACCACCTGCCTAGCAAGGCAAGGTCCCTGGTTCAATCCGTGGTAACCACATACAATAATATGGGGCATGGTGGCTCCTGCTCACTGGCAATCAGTACTACATACCACAGTGCCAGGCGTGGTGGCTCATGCCTGTAATCTCAGCACTTGGGAGACAGAGGCAGGAGTATTGCTGAGTTCAAGGCTTGCCTGAGCTACATAGTGAGCTCAGGATCAGCCTGAACTATTAAAGTGAGACCCTGCCAAAAAAAAAAAAAAAAAAAAAAAAAAGGGAAGGTGTGTGTAATAAGAACTGAAAATGTTACGTCAGTATATGCTTAGAAGAAATTCTATTTGCCTTAAATTTAAATCTTTGAATTCATCCAAATTCAGGGTATTTCAATTACCAGAATTTAAAGAAAGATATTTTGCAGTGTTTATGATTTCTATCTTCAAAAATATAAGAAAAATAAGACTATTCTGAAATTTTTTATTGATACAGGATTGCAATGCATAATTATTACATTTATCTTGGCGAATTGGTGCATAAAACATCTTGATCATTTTTACTGTCTCCAAGCTATTTCCCTCTCCCCAAATTGTTTTTTTTTTTTTACCTTAACATCGTCTACCTCCCTATATCTCATTATCTCTTCTTTATTTGGATCTTTAAATTATGTATATGTTGGGTTATTTTAAGATGATCGAAACCTCCAATGTTGACAGTTTAGTGTGAGAGAAATTGTGTTAGACGTACAATTTGGTAGATCTGCATTGAGGAGAGAAAATTGATATCCTAATGTTCTTCTGGCATCTTGTTTATGTGCCAGCAGCTCCACAATTCCTTTCTCTAGTCCAGATCCCCTTCTGGGTTCCAGATCTGTATGGCTGCTGCTTCTTCCCAACAGGCTTCCTTAATACAAAATTTCTGAAGTGCAGCACTTGGCCTCTTCCTCGCTCCCTCCCATTTCACTATCTTCACCTGTTTTTCCTCCTGTAGCACAGATTCCTCCCCAGTTGTTTACTATAGAAACCGGAGAACCTCACACTCTCCCTCTTCACTCTTTACAGATCTATCAGCTCAAACTTTAGGTTCTGTCTTCACATAGCTATTGAATGGATTTGCCTTTACCCATCTTCACCACCACTAGTCTTTGATTAGGTCACCACTTCTTGCTGTGTTCCTGCTGTCCCTCTCCCCATGGCAGCCACAGGGATCTTCCAGAGTAGCTCAGGTCTGACCATGATGTGATGCTGAACCAGTTCTGCCAGCAGCTTCCCCCTGCAGTGAAGAGGGTGTGTTGTGATGTGATCTATAGCAGAGCCTGTTCTGACCTCTGCTGCCCACTTCAGCTTGATCTCCCCTTGTCTATGGTGCTGGAGCCACACAGGCCTTTTATCAGCCCTGCAAGACTGTCCAGCTTTCTTTCCCATCTGCCGCTCCTCAGTGGTACATCCCAAAGGCTATCTTTCACTTCTTTTAGCGACCAGAGTAATGGTATTATTAAAAGGAAGTCTTCTCTTTCTTCTCAGCCTTTATCTGTTCCAGTTGGACCCTTTGCTTTTTTTCAATTGAATTCTTTATTGGTACATTTTATATACAGCTCACAATCACACTCAACATTGGGGAATTTGTACCAGTATATGACAGCAGTTAATTCTCATCTTTACCCATATCCCTAACCACCCACAACCTTCTACTCCCTATATACATGTTATTTCTTTTTCTTTCCAAATCATGTTTATTTTTCCCCCTCTTTACATTCCCCTACCACATTCCCTTTGAATATTTCCTGTTTCACCAAAATCTGTCATACATTCTAGAACTCATTTACATCTACAGGTTCTCGCACCAGAGAAAAGATATGGTATTTACATATCTGTGATCTATTTATTTCACTTATTAGTGTACCCTCAAGGTGTATATGTTTGCACATAAATGAATGAGACTTGTCATCCTTTATGGGAGAGTAATACTCCATTTTATATATTAGAAAAACCCCACATCTTCTTTATCCAGTCTCCAGTTGTTGGACATCTGGGTTGTTTCCAAGATTGGGCTATCACAAACTGAGCTGCTATGAACATGGGTGTACATATAACTTTACAGTATGATTCTTTTACTTCCTTTGAGTATATTCCTAACAGGGGAATAGCAGGGTCAAATGGGACCTCTAATCCTAGCTGTTTGTCAAGCAAGGGGCTACTATCTAGAATATATAAAGAACTTAAACAAATCAGTCCCCCCAAGTTTAAAGACCCGGTTCAAAAATGGCCATCTGAAATGAACAGAACCTTCTCAGAGGCAGAAGTCAAAGCAGCCAAGAAGCCTATGAAGAAATGTTCAACATCACTGGTCATTCGAGAGATGTAGATGAAAACTACACTGAGATTTCATCTCACTCCACAAAGAATGGCTGCTATTGTGAAATCAACCAGTAATAAATGCTGGCGAGGCTGTGGGGAGAGAGGAACCCTTCTCTGCTGTTGATGGGATTGTAGACTTGTACAACCATTGTGGGGATTGGTGTGGAGATTCCTCAGAAAACTAGGATTAGTGGACCCTTTGCTTTTGTCTGTTGGGGCATTTGTCATATCTTGAAGCTGTGTATTTATGTATATAATGTATGTTGTATGTAGCTTGAGGGATGTGTGTACATACTTCTGCCTTGGCTTCCTCCATTCTATTTCCATCTTCTCAAAGGGTTCCCGAAGTATAGCAGATACTCAGTTAATATTCATTGCAGGAATGAGGGACCAGTTGAATGACAAGTTCAGGGATGAGAAAATAGTGTTTTTTTCTGTATTTGTAAGACTTAGATTTCCCATATTATGTAAAATACATGCTATCTCATACATTTAAGCAGCAAACAATTTTGTACTGACATTGAGTCGCTAGCACTACTGTATATGTGTTCTTTTGATCATTTGTCTCCTGTTAAGGAAATGTTTTTTGAGTTTGTAGGGTTGCTTTCCTTTGCACTCATCACAGCTGCTTTAACTGCCTCCTTGTTTCCAGCAGTGGTGTCCCATGATGGATCCTCAGAGCAGGGCTGTTTATCAGTGAGTGGAGCCAGGATAACTTGGTTCAGTGGTCTGTGCCAGGCTGACAGCCCTGACAACGGGGTGGCAATGGTTCTGCACTGTTCACACTTAAAGATTCCAAGATTGAAGGCACATGGTATAGATTAAATGAATTATTTTTCTTGCTACACTTTTCCAACACATCTATTACCTATGTAAGAACTGTATTCAGACTGAGAGAGAAATAAATGTTTATGTATTTTGGAGTTAATGATGACCCCAAAAAGGAAAATCTCCCTTTGAATTACCACAAATCTTTTGGCTTCCATGAATAAATACACTTCACAAAGTTCATATTCAGCATATTGGAAGTTTTTATTTTAGTTATACTTAGAGGTGTGACATAATCTTAATATATAGATAAAAGTAGCTTTATTTCTATGGCTTGTGCCACATTTTTCCTCCTGGAGAAAGAAACAGATGAGGGCTAGAGATTTAACTCGGTGCCATGCTTGCCTCACAAGTGCAAGGGCCTGAGTTCGATCGCTGGTACTGCCAAAAAGCAAAAACAAAACAAAACAACACAAAACAAATCATAGGAGCAGGGATGTGTCTCAGTGGTAAAGCCCTTGGTTAACATTAGCCTGGCCCTGTTTCAATCCCTAGTACTACCAAAAACAAAAACAAAACTCCCACAGTACTTGATCATAAATTCCTAGCATATTTATAGTTAAAAATGGCATTTTACAAATTTGTGTGCTACTCTGAATTCTAATACTGACTAGTAAATTTCAGATGTTATTTGTGAAGTATGATGATTGTTAGGTTTGGATTTTAAATGTCCCCCAAAGACCCATATGCTAACGGCTTGTTTGTCATCCTGTGGTGTCACTGGGATGGGGGAATCTTTAGAGGTAGAGCCTTGTTGGAGGAAGTTAAGTCATTTGAGCTGAGCCCTTGAAGGGGATATGGGGCCCCAGAACCTCTTCTCTCTTCTGTTGCTTCCTGGCTCCACATGGTGAGCAGTTTTGCTATGCCCTAGCTTCCTGCCATATTTTATTTCCCCAGATCCAGCTGACCAGAGGCCAAAACTTATGGAACCATAAATCAGTTGAAGTATTTTCTTTTTAAAATTTGTTTATATTGGATATTTTGTCTCAGTCTTGGAAAACTAGCTAAAATGGTAGTGCTATTGGTTTTAAAAATTATGAACAAGAAAAAAAAAGTAACCCTTTTCTTCATGTTGGTAGGATCTAAGTGGTTAAAAGACTTTCACATCTTGTAGTGGCTCTAACATAGTCATATTGTTGATTATTGGCAGTGTTTGAGTCACTCAGCTCAATCTAAGTCTGTGTGTGATGGGGGTGGGTGAACCCTCCAGGGATGTGACCATATGATATAAATGAAAAAAAAATTATGTTTTCAGTAATCTGAGAGATAATCATATTATCTTACTTCAAAGTAGACAAGAAGAACCCTTTTGAAAGAGATGTAAAACAGATGTATAAACAAAATTGAATTAAAGGAAAAGCAACAAATGAGATTATAATTCTGCTGATATGTCACTTATCTGCACCTGGGAGAAACAATTACACAAGGGACAATATAGAACATAAGCACATTATCCACTCAAATGGAGAAGCGAGGACTCCTGTAAAAGCCAAAGTTCTAACACTAAAAAATAAAATTAAAATCAATGTTAATATAACTGCCATCTTTAAAATGTTTTTCTTAGAAATTAGAAACGAAGTATCATGAAATTAAAAATTATGGACAGAATAAATACAAAGCTTTTAAAGTAGGCTATTCAGTTAAAATAACTCAATTATAATCTTTAGAGTTCATTTTAAATTGCAGGGTCCAATGCCAAGTGAAAAAAGGAGGAAGATACTTCAAACCATTTCTAAAATATAAAGAAACCACAGGGAGTTAGTAATATTGGCCTTTTCAGTGGAGCAGAGAATGGCTGATTAGGTCAGGAAACAGGAAGCACAGTGAGGGTCTTGATCCACTGGATCATTTCTGTTTTCTTTTTTTTTTTTTTTTTTTGCTTTTTGAGACAGGGTCTTGCTTTGTAGTTCAGGCTGGCCCTGAGCTCACTATGGTGCCCAGGCAAGCCGCCACGAACTCAGTAATCCTCCTGGCCCTGCCTCCTGAGTGCTGGGATTACAGGCGTGAGCCACCATGTCCGGCATTGTGGTATGCGGTGTTGATTGTTGGTGGGCGTGTCTCAACGCCCAGCATTATATGTGGTTACCAGGGATCGAACTCAGGACCTTGCGCTTGCGAGGCAGGCGCTGGAACCACTGAGCTAACCCTCCGGCCCCATTTCTGTTTTCTTAATGTGTACTTTCTTTTCTTCCCAGCTAGACTTTGAGGCTGCTTTATTTCAGAAGCCACTAAAAACTATAAATTATAATTATACAGGGAAAATACTATAAGAAAATAAAATATGTATTATGATAGTAGTGAAAAGCAGAAATTGTGTAGGTGTACAACCAGAAAACTACCAAATCTCTTAAAGAAAAATGATGCTGGTATAAGAAATGTCCGGACATTGCTCTATTTGGGTATATTTAACGTTGTAAAGTAGGAGTTTTCCATAGTCAACAGCCATCCTCTCTGACCCACAGGGGATATATCCCCAGGATCCCAATAGATGTAGGAAAGCTGTATTTTTTATTGTACATATTTTCAGTATATAATGTTTATATTTCTTGTGTGGAGTTGGTACTTATATATAATATACCTTATATTTTTATTGGTACATTTTATGGGTACATTATATATACACATCACAGTTACACTCCACATTGAGAATTTGTACCAGTACATGAAACAACTCAATTCCCATTTGTCCCCTTCCTGTACCCCTGGTACCTCCTCTTGCCGCTATATACACAAGCACTATTTCTTTTTCTTTTTTTTTACCATCAATTTTTTTCTTTCTTCATTATTTACCCCTAAACCGCATTACCCTTTGAATATTTACTATTTCACAATATCAATCATGCATTCTAGAACACATGATAAATGACAGATAATAGGAAGTAGAAAGGTAGATCTTTCCCAAATGGGGAGTCGAGCTGGAGGAAGGGGTGAGGAGGAGGAAGGGAAGGGTTTTGAAAAAATAAATTGAAAGAGCTAGGATATTTAATTCAAAGAAGAAAGATGAGGCTCTAGACAGATCAAGAGGCAGAGCTTGGAATGAAGAACCTTTACAGGTTATCTTCATTGACCTCATAAATATTGCCTGCACTGGGCGCATCTCAATGGGACTGACTATAGAGTGACAGACCTCAAAGTAATAAAGTGTGAAAGCGGAAAGAGGGTTTGTACTGAGTGGACAGTTAAATATGTACTGAGTGGCAGTTCAATTATCTAAGTCATGTATCTATGGTGAAGGACCTGGTCATACTTGTGATTGGCTCTAGCACTTAAAAGTTAAGACAGCACTAAAGCACATATCAAAAAGGGACAAAAATATTTCTTGACCTGAAAGGTAGTGTTCATCTTGTAATACTTTGGGGAATGTATAATAATATGTAATTTTCTAAGAGTGGTTAGTGTGTTAATATGTGCACATTTCTATATGCATTATAACAAACTTTTTTTTTAATCTGAAGGAAATTTATTTCCTTCTCTTTCAGTGAAGCCCTCCCAAGAAAGCAGCTGTGTGTGTAAATTACAAAGGAAATCATTGTTTTTAATTGCTCAGTACATGCTTGGTAAAATTAGAGTTCACATCCCATGTTTTCTAGAAACAAAACCCATGATTCCACTATAATGTAAAAATTGTACTTCATGAAAACATCTTTATGGGGTACGACAATTTAATAAAACCACTCACATGTACCCATGTGAATTTATATGTCATTTTGAGCCCATCTCAGTGGGTGGATCTCACAGTGCTGTGGAATAGACATGAGAAACACAATCCTGTCACTGTATTTTACACCGAGGGCTCTGAGGTGTGGAGAGTACATGACTTTCTTGGAGCAGAGAACTAGCTCAGAGGAGCTCCAGGAGCAGACGTTAAGTGGGTAGGACAAACAACAAAAGAATAAAAAGGCATATCCAATTTTAATGTTATACTGTCAATTTCCCTTTTGTGTCACTGAGCTTTTAATAACATTTTAACATTTCAGAAGTGGTCACAGTAGACCCAGAGAGGAGAGTTTTTCTTAAGGAAGAAATACTGTGCTGCGATGCACAAAGTAGGAGATGGCTCTATGGAAAGGGCAGATTTAAGACACAGAGGGAGACCAGGATAGCCACAGTCAACCTACTATGTGATGTGACCACAAAATTATCAATTAGAAACCCGTGTCCCCTCTCATAATAAGAGATCACAGATGTGGCTTATTCTTTGTTGTACTACCCATTCTCTTATGCTGTGACTCACAAAATCAAAAGGAGTAATAAACCAATAAGTAACAGAATGAATGCACATAAGTATGTGATTCTTATTTTATATTTGTGTTGCTGGTGACTGAACTCAGGGCCTTACACATACTAGACATTTGTGTTACCACTAAGCCACGTCCCCAACTTAGGATGCTTACTTTAAACTACACTGGTTATGTGTGTGTGTACACATATATTCTATTTGTCTATGAAATTTTGTATGGTTTGGTGTCTACAAAATAATTTAAAAAGCACAGCCCTAAATGACAGATATCCATAAGCACTCTCTCTGTACTGTATAATTGGTGAGGTAGTTTCCTTCCACTCTTTCCAACAAAGAATTTGATTTTAGTTTTCCCTTTCTAAAAATGAGTTAATGAGTTATTATACTTAGATTCAAGAGCTTGGCCATTTAATTGAGGTTGGTAATAGTCCCAAAGAAATAGCCTGTGGCTATTTGACCCTGGAAATAAAACATTTCCCTGCCATGTCTCCTCCAGTTCCTGAAGCATCTTCTGCATGTAGACTAAACATGGTGATTTGCTAATGCTGTGTATTCTGAAACCTGAAGTTGTCCTATAAAGTAGGCATTTGATAGATTAGTAAACTAAGACAGAGAAGTTAAGCACATAGTTGCAGATCATCTAGTCTGTGCTGGACAGCTGTGATCTTAGCTGATGTAGGACTGACTCCAGAACCTCATCAGTCAATACACTTATCTTTCTAAACTCCATACTGTGTGTACTTTTTTTTTTTTTTTCATTTTCTATGGGGAGCTCAGCTAGGCCCTCTAAGCTTTCATTTACTCTTGGAGACTGAAATGCTCAAGAGGAGCTAAACTTGATTTAAACATCATTCTTGGTTGATTCATTCACTTACTTGTTCCACAAAATGTTTGCATGCCACTTGTCAGGGCCACTTACTGAAACCACTACAGTCTCATCTTTACAGGACTCAAAGATGATTGGAAAAAAAGCAGGACACTAGATGCAACAGAAGTGTCTTAATCACTTTCCTCATTGCTGGGAAAAAATACTGACACCAGCCACTTGAGGGAGGAGAGGTCTGGGTCAGTTTTTAGTCCATAGTTGGCTGGCTATAAGCAGGAAGATAGGGTGGAGAAGTGTGGTGGAGGAAGGCTGCTCTCTTCAGGGTGGGTTGGAAGCAGAGGGTGAAAGGAGGGACTGGGGATACACTCTACCAGTCCCTGTTAATATTGGCTTAGCCATAGCACCTCTGTGATTCACTTGCTCTCCAAAAGCCCATTTACAAGTGGTGAGGCTCTTGGGGGGACATCTGGAGATAAACCATAACATGAGGAAATGAAGACTACAAGAGGCATGGATGGAGTGGAAGGAGCCCAGACAGTGAGCAGGGATCCTTCCGTGTCCATAGGCATTTAATAGGCTCCTTGTAGTCACCATCACAAGGACCAGCAACCTCTAGTTTTCAGCTCTTTATGTAGCCTTATATGCTAATTGCACAATCAAATTCCCAGGCACAGAGATGTGTACCTGAAGTGCTGCAGTGCTGTGGCTTAGCCTGCAGTGGTTACAGCCTGCAGAGCCTTCCCGAGGTGACCAGGCTCTGGCTTCCCTCATAAGCAGAATGAGCAGAGGCCACATTTGAACAGAAGGACTCTGGCACACTGCAAAGTGCATGGTGCTACTGTCGCTCTCTGGGGCTTGCACACATCTCCAGCTGTGTTCTCCTGGGGCTTGGGCACATGGCCAACCAGCAGAGCCATGCTGAGGATGGCATGGAAGCTGTCTTACAGAAGAGAACATGCTCCCATTGTTTGATAGAGGCATAGAGAGCTTTCTCATGAGGTCTGAAGCTGTACAATTTATGACCTTTCTGGAATGTCCCAGAGGTAGATGAGAGTGGGGAGCAAAGGGGGAATTAGGACACCATCATTTCTTTATACTTTATCATGGTTGGACCCCATTTGAATAGATAGGTTTCAGTAAGGAAATAGAGACATACGCTGATTTTTCAGTTTTAGACCAATTATGTTTCTCTGTCTGTGTCTCTCTCTTTGTTCTCTATTACTGTGTCTTTATTTCTTTTTGTCTCTGTCTCTTTCTCACTCGTGTTCTTGTACACACACACACACACACACACACGCACATGCACACACTGTGGTTCCTATTGGCCTTAATTTTATAAGAAAACCTTAAAAATCTGCCATTCTAATTTGAAACAGTTCTGTAGGGCAGCTTAGAACAAAAAAACAGGTACAAATAGACACTGCCTTCCACACAACTGAAGTTGAAACCAAACTAGAAATGTCAACAGGGCCTTAACCTTTGAATGTCCTTTTATCCTTACCGGATGTGGTTTTTTTTCCCCTGTAGCTCTAGGGAATTCTTGATTTTCAGCAGCGACCACCACAAACTGTCCTAAATTTAGCCTGAAGACCATTCTTCCTTCCTTGAGTGTTCTCGCTTCCCTAATTAGCCTACAAGCCTTCCAAGATGGATAAAAACATGTTCATCTTGTACTGCCCCTTTCCATGCTCAGAATTCTCAATGAAACCATTCATGGAGACATGACTGGGTAGCAGCTTTTTATTCAGGTTTGCCAAATGAGAAAGCCAGGGTATTCATGTGCGTTACCTACTCATTACGAAGAAACCACTCTCTACTTGCTCTTTAATCTCTTCTGCTTTCCTACACCCTACACATTAAACACATCTTTTCTTTTTACCCCAGCTAGACTCCAAACTTCTTTTACAACCATTTTATTAAAAAGAAATATGCAGGTCAGTGTTTCAAAGGGCAGGCACTGTTTCTAGGTGCTATTCAGAAAAAAAATAATTAAAATTTGTTAGATGAAGTCTGTTCTTTAGGCTTCTCTTTAGAGGCTGTGCCGGTAGCAAGGAAAGTGTAAACATTCATTGTAAAGTGTCATTTTAAAGTAAGTTTGTGTGTTGTTACAGTTACAGAATGGCCCACATTAGTAACCATAAAGGATATCAATGTAACAGTGTGGGACTTGAGAGTGATTCCTGACCTTTGTCATGGTGCCAGGCATATAGAGAATGCTCAAGGAATACTCACTGCATGAAGATGAAATCCTGTTTTTATGCTGTGTCAGATAATAGAACTAAGAGTTGATCTCCAGAGAAATTTTACCCAGTTTTTTTTTTTCCGCTTAGTAAACAAACTTAAACATGATGATGGAGTTTAAACTGATCATAACAGAAGGTTATGTAGGATATCTTTATGAAAGATTAACTTTTGTGTTTGCTCATGCCCGAGGGTTCTTTCCCAGGGGCTATATTGTATAGGGACTTGGAGGTTATTCCTCCTACCCCTCGGGCCTTTTGAGACCACAGTCACATATTGACAGGTCTGTGTTGCAGGTCACCTGAGCTGCAATCCCGGTGCAGTGGGGCAGACTGAACATGCAGCAGCAAATCTTAGCTCCTGGTCTCGGTTTGGGCTTCTTTGAGACTGCTAAAATCAAGGCATAGAATTCTAATGAGTAGAGACAATTGGGGAAATGTATTCTCCAGTGGTTGATTTACTGTTTCTTAAGCCAGTTGCACTCTTTGATTTCTAATTCTGTGTCAATTAAAATAAAATGTATGAAACTGAGGAATGATCCCCGGGTATGCCTGATAATTCTGAATGTGCTGCACAGGGTGAGCCATGGTCCCCACTGTAATGTGTTGACACTGGTCATGGGACTTGAAACAATACCAACAAAACATAAATAGCCATTAACTGAGGATCTAGTTTCCAGTTCACTTATTTCTTATCTCATGTATCTTTTATGAGATTTGTTTTGTGATTACAAATTGATGGTTGGTAACACGTAACTATAGATCAGATAATTGATAGGTCATATTTAGGTTATGCTAATTGAAAGTTATTATTATTATTTTTTGAGATGAAGACCCTCTTTGGCAGAGTATGTTAATGTAATGAGGGGACTTATTGCCTTAATTTAGATGCAACAATAAAAATACAGTCAATCTATCACAATAGCATTGACAAGCACTTCACATTAATATATTTTTTTTTTCAGTTTGGACATGATTCAGCTTAGAAAGGAATCTATTTCTGTTTGACCATTTTAACTTGAAAAATAGGATAACTTTGGTTATCCGATTGTTAAAAAGTTGCTTTTTACAATTGCATAATCTCTACAAATGCATATTGAAAATATTGCTGAATTTATAAGTGGATCATAACCCTAAAACTCGAAAGTTCACCCTTTATATCTAGTATTATATGATTACAACTGTATAGAATAAAGATAACCAATCCAGATTGCAGAAAGTGTTATAATTCTTTTGGTTGAATTTTCAGTGTAGTCTCTCTCTCTTTTTCTTTTTTTTTAAACTAATTTCCACTTTTTAAAGAAAATCTGATTAGAACTTTTTTTTTTTTTTAGAAGACAAACAGCCTTCCTGTCAAGGGTCAGTAAATGGAACAATGTTTTGTCCTGTCCTTGCATTGTCCGTGAGATACCAGGCAAGTCTATCCTGTTTTATTAAATCGAAATAAGACAGAAACACCAGTAGAAATATATCTGGTATGAAAGAGCTTTGCTTAGGAGCTGCTCATCTGTCTAATCTATCCGGAGTGAACCCCACTGTGAGCAAGATTTTTGGCAGGAAAAGTATAGATCGAGAGAGGTTTCAGAGCTCTGTGAGCGCCAGTAAGGGACAGAGCAGGGGGTGTAGCTTTGTGGAAATATTTTTGTAAACTTCCAATTGACTTTTTTTTTTCCATAGTACTATGACCCAAGAAGCTGTTTTCTAATGGAAAATGCAGTGCTCTAATTTTATTTTCTTGGTCAAAGTAGATATTGTCACATATTTATGAAGGACATATGTGTCTTAGTCCATGCTCTGCTGTTATAACAAGATTTCATATGAAATAGAATTTTGTGTGGTTCATGGTTCTGGAGCTATGAAGTTGAAGAGCATGGCACTGGCATCTTGCAAAGGCTAATGAGACACCATAACATGGTGGAAGGCATGTGAGGGAGGGAACAGGGGCAATTGATCATTTTTATCTATAACTAACTCACTCCTTCCATAATGTCACTAATCAGTTCCTTATGACAGAGCCCTTATGACTCAGTCGCTCTGTTTTGTTGTTGTTATTTTTTCTTTTGTCATACTGGAGATTGAATCCAGATCCTTCACACTAAACTACATCCCCATTCTCTTTTTTAAATTAATTCATTATTAATTAATTAAAATTTTTGAGGCAGGGTCCTACTAAGTTACTAAACTGCCAAGAGTAGGCCTGAATTTGGATCCTCCTGCCTCAACCTCCCAGAGTTAGGATTACAAGTACGTGCCACCATTTTTGGCTTTGGTTACTTCTCAAACCCATCATAACCCACACTTTTAGAGATATCACCTCTTAACACTTTACAGTGACTATTTCATTTAACATTCAAACCAGAGCAATATGCTTGCAGGATGAAAAAAGAACACAAATAATTGGGAGTGATTGAATATAAAGCAGTTGCCTCAATTGGTTCCTAATTGCCCATGGGTTTGGGGAGTAATCATTTAAACACCTTAAGCCTAGTGTTACATTCTGTAATTATGTCACAAATGAAGAGTTAGGATGAGTTTAGAATGAGCTAGACAGTTTAGCCTTCCTAAGTCAATTACCTCCCGAAAGCTCCACCTAGGAGCACATGATGCTTTAGAGGAACATTTTAGATATAAACCATAACAAATGAAATGCATACAGTGACAATAATTATGAGTTTCTTTAAAGAATTAACTCAGAGGGTCGGAGGGTTAGCTCAGTGGTTCCGGTGCCTGCCTCACAAGCGCAAGGTCCTGAGTTTGATACCTGGAAACCACATACAATGCTGGGCGTGGAGATTCACGCCCACCAGCCATCAATGCCACATACCACAGTGCCGGGTGTGGTGGCTCATGCCTGTGATCTCACCACTTGTGAGGCAGAGACAGTAGGATTCCTGAGTTTGAGGCTTGCCTAGGCTACATAGTGAGCTCAGAGCCAGCCTGGACTATAAAGCGAGATGCTGTCTCAAAAAAAAAGAATTGACTCAGAGAGCTAAATAGAGGAACTGTCATGTTGCTGGCCATAATCACGTCTATTCAAGCAGTGGCTAATTTTTTTATATCATATAGTTTACATTTGACTGTAGAAAGTTCAATGGAGTGTTTTCTTATTTTTCATCCTTGAAAGTTACACATCACATTGTATTGCTGTTTTATTAAGATTTGTTTTGAAAACAGTGATTTCTATTCAACATTAATTTAAATCATTAATGGTTACAGATTGTCCAGAAGAAACTGCGTTTCTTAGGTAGAAAACAGAATTTGAGTTAGAGAATTCCACGATGTATACAGATGGAGTTTTATAAGGGACTATTGTAAAATGGATACATCTTAAAAAGCTTATCGTCATGCAGAATATGGTGACTAAATCAGGATAAATACGTGCCAGTAAACTTCGCAAATCATTCACTGACTTTGATGCCTCTCATCGACAGATTTACCTTGGAGGGCCAGTGTTCTTAAAAGTTTCACGGTCCATTGCAGAGACCATGGAGTTCATCCCTCTTGCCTTGAATGTCCTGTAAAATACCCGTCAAGGGTCCCAAAATCTTCTCGAAAGTCTCAGCCCATAGTATCTCCACTTGTTTTTGGTCATGGACACTAAGGTGGGCTGACAGATGAGTGTGAGGCTGGTGTCGGAACACTTTTTCCATCTGGGTTCTGCGTGGTTGTGGCTCTTGTATATGTGTATTATTAGGCTTGAGGGCCTTGAATCCTTCTTGTTCATCATTGACAAATGGAGAACATGGATAGTTTGGAGCTCTGAGCTTTCCGTACTGCTGGGAATTGTGCTGAGCCAGCCCCTGAGTCCTGTGGGGGCTGTGCTGGATGCATTTAGAGTGACAGAAAGGGGCAGAAGGGGACGGGGATGACCGGAGCCTAAGAGTTCCAAGACATTTAGCTTCTTGAGCTATGAATATATTCTTAGGAATTTTATGCTATAATCAGCTTTCTTTGTGCAGTACTCGTGTTTAGCCCAGGGTCTGTGCACTGACCTACACCTCCTTTCTTGAGCCTGGAGGTTCTTCCTAAGAGTCCTCCTATATTGCTAAGTTGCCTAGGTTGGCTTGAACTAGAAATTCTATGGCCTCTGCCTCTGAGGGTTCTGAAATTACAGAAATGCACCACCACACCCATCTATAATCAATAATTTTGATTTAATTTCTATTTAACTTTTTTATATTGTAGACTACTTTAGTGGTAAAAGATTTCATTTATTGATTCAGTTCTGCCAGTTTTTTTTATTGGTTAAATTCTTTAGTGTAATATTTAAATGGTGATAGTTTCCTTCCTTTTTGTGTTTTTATAACTTTTTGCATTTGAGTTTTGCTGTTTGGAAGGGGACCAAGTTTTACAAATATTTGTTAAGAAACTTTTCCAAGTAGGAATCTGTTTTTAGAGTACATAGGAAACTGGTGGGAAATGCTGAAGTAGCTTCTATGAATTTTGAATTAAGTGCATAAAATACCTCAGGAAGTTAACCTGTTAAACAGAATGTGATAAATAAGAGCAAAGCTGTGAAAATTTGAATGAGACAGTATTCCTGAGTCATATAAAAGTTTAAAAAGTAATCTATAGAGACAAATCATGTGCATGTGGGTATGCATGTGTGTGTGCCTGCATGAGTGTGTGTGTGTGTGTGTGTGTGTGTGTGTTTATATGTAAGCAGGTAAGAGAGCACTGGTTAGCCTGAAGACATTAAGGACAAAGTCAGAATGTTTCTTGATAGTTTTAGTGAAATCATGGATTTAGCTAAGATTCATATTATAGAATCACAAATTCCAGATGAATGATCAGTGAGGTGGAACCTCAGACTGCCATTATCCTTTGAAATCATGTAATCAGTTTTCCAGACCTCGAAATCTGTGCTCCTCAATCAGTGTGAAACTTTGTGTTTCACACCCAGAGCAATCCCTACAGGAAGAGATGTGCCAGCTGTGGCTTCTTTTATTTCAGCAGTTTTGTTTCTCATCATACTTAGAAGATTCAAGTCACATTCTGGTTGTACTACTTTAATTTTTGCAAGCTTGGGTCATTTGAATTCCCTTCTGAGAGCCAATACACTGCTGTGCTGTAATCAAGTGTCTGAGAAACCTGCCCAGGATGATGTGATGCCTTCCCATGAGACCTTGAGTAGCAGAGCAGCTGGTTTCTAGGAGCACATTGGCTGTCCCACTTTTGGTTCCATCTTAAAAGCCACCTTCCCTCATTTGTTTTGTTTTTGCAGTTTAATTCATTCTCTATTAGTAAAACTCCTGCATGAATAGTTGTATTCTTCTGAAAGTTATTAGAGATCAACAAGTCAAAATTCTTTATAAACACACTCTCCCTATCTCTCGCCTCTTCTTCCTCCTCCTCTCCTGCTCTTCTTTTAACTTCTTTTTTTTTCTTCTTGATATTTCTTTCTTCAGCCTACCGTCTCTCTTTTTTTTTGTACTGGGCACCAAACTCGGGACCTTGCACCACTGAGCTACAACCCCATCCAAATCTGCCCTTTTTTGAACAGCACCATGTGCCAGACATTTTACTAAGACTGAGAATCCAAACTCTTGTATATTGCAGGACAGGACACACACGTCTGCAGCAGAAGTTTATATATTCCATTTGTGATATGAATTCAGTTTAAATCTGAAGGTTACATTTCTTTTACATGCATGCACTGGTTATTTACAATTTTGTAGAAAATGAAGGACATAGTAAGACTTTGTTTCAAGTTGTGCATATTCTATAAAGTTATACTACACTTTAGGAAATGTTAGAGAAGACAATTCTAGGAAATGTGTGAGAAATCTTAGGTGGAATGTGCAGATAAATAGTCTGCCCTTGTATATCGTTGGATAAGATGAATGGTATTAGGGTTTGCATAGGACTGCTGGCTACAGGATGACAGGAGCTGTGGACAGGATGACAGGAGCTGTGGCTCTAAGTACAAGACTAGGCAGCTTGCCTGAATAAATAGGCTGAAGGTAGAATTAAAAACCAATCTTGGGCCAGGGATTTAGTTCAATGGTTCCAGCACCAGCATTGCAAGTACAAGGTTCTGAGTTCGATTAATGGTACTAAAACAAAACAAGACAAAATACTAAAAATACTAAAGTACTAAAATAAAACAAGACAAAACTAAGTACTAAAGTAAAACAAGACAAACAAAAAAACAATCTATTCTGATTTATATGGTAGATGCTTGCTGATTATTCTGAAAGTGACTGAAATAAAAGTATATGGTTTAAGTATTTTTCCAAAGGATAACCCTCATTGGTTTCATGAGTTACATCTCAAAAGCTTGTTTGTTTGACCAAGTCCTCATTGACCTGTTTCCCCCTTTCTCCTCCCCACATATATGAGAACAATAAGACAACTTCAGGACTTGATGTTTGTGAGAGTGACAAGTACATCATTCCAGCCAGTGCATAAAGTAAGAGTAGTTAAGAGTCTACTCTATCTGTAGGGATTAGTGACAGGTTTAACCCAGGTAAGAAGGTGGAGCTTAATCATAAATCAGTGTGAAGACTATGAAAATTTATCAGGGAAAGCTCAGATCAACAGCTATATTGGGGCAAGATTGTTCTCCCCAAAGGCATGTCTGGCTACAGAAAAAAACATTTATAGGCATATTGCAACGTCTTATGAAAAGGTAAGAGGTATTACAGTAGTTCTGCATGGAAGAAGAAACCTCATGAGTCATGGTGAAGCAAGATCCACAGAAGTTGTCAGTAAATCAATAAATGAACTACAGGCAGCATTGGGAACCAAGAATCATAAAGTTAAAAAAGCTTGATTCTAGGCAGTAATCCAGTCTCTGAAAAAAAAAAAAAAGGAAAAAAGAAAAAGATGCCAGTAGCCAAAGTAAAAGTAGGGAAATTAGAAAATGCATGGAGGAGATGTTAAATTTGGGAAATGAAATTTGAGATCAGCTGGACAGTCTTGCCTTTCACCATTAAAACCCATCAGTACACTAGCTAAAGGCAGTTACTTTCATAATAAAATACATGTCATTTTGCTTCCTTCTTTGAAAAGTGAGCCATCTACTCAACTGAGTGTTGATACTTGAAAGGGCTACTTATTTGTTCCCAGTTATCTTGAAAGTTAGTGAGACTTACACTCCATAGACAATGTCCTGTGTTTTGATCTGAAGAAAAACAAATACATACTTTGAAAACTGCAAACACCCCAACTATTAAGAAGTTATTCTTAAGCCATATACCACAAGCTGTTGTTCCATGAAAGATGGTGTTGACTATTTAAAGAGAGAGTAATATTGGCATGTCTGTATATATTTGAATTGAAACATATTTGTTTAACCATAATTCAAGAAATTACAAATGTAGCATTAAAATTTTTAAATTTTCAAAATAAAACTTCTTTTGAAACATATGCAATCTGTATTTGTGGAAACGGAAAATGTTCCTGCTGGAGTATGTCCTATTTTGACTCTGCAAATGTAAGTAATGTTCAGAAGGCTTGGAAGAGCAGAGAAGTGTGGATGTAGCTAGTTTCTAATCCATGGTAAAAGATAAGATTATTGTGGAGTTTGGTTAGGGCATGCTTCAGGAAGCTCACATTTAAGAGGTTCTAAGTTTTAAGGGAGAGGTAGTAGGTTCATTTGCAATATTAATCTTGCAATATGAATCATAATCTCTCACAACTCCTTGAGTTTCCTACCTGCAGATGACCCAGGCATGGGACTTCAGACACATATAGTATATATATTTATGCTTCTCAGTTCATTGTCAGTAAGAGTGATGTCTCAGATTCTTTTATTTTGTATTTTCTAAAATGGAAATATGTTCAGCTTCATAGTTATCAGGAAAATAAGACCACTTAAATCTTTCAAGTAGCCATGATAGTGTATAATGAAACTTTTCAAATTTACATTTATGTTTTAACTGATATAAAAAGTAAAATTATATGTATTTTGCTCTGGATTTATAGGTTGGGTTTCTCTTATAAATCTTGCAGTCTTTAAACTTGTGTGTCTGATTTATTTCACTTACCATTATGGTCTCAAGGTAGATCCACTTTCCTATAAATGATTCAAGTTTATTTTTATTTATGACAGGGTAGTGCTCCATTGTGTGCAGATAACACATTTTAAAAATCCATTCATCTGTTTATGGACCAAAGCCTCTTCTAGGATTTAGCTACTATGAATTTTGTTGCTGTACACATGGATATGCAGGTATCTCGTTAATATGATGTCTTTAACTCTTTTAAAAAATAGCTGGACCAATGGAACATCTAGTTTTAGTTTTTGGAAGACTCTTCATATTGTTTATAGAGGAAAGGAAATGATAGATGATAGAAACTAGGGAGAGAGTGTTTTATAAACTGGAAAGGGGATCAAAATGGAGGGAAGGGAAAGTTAGGGGAGGGAAAAGGGTGAAGAAAGAAATTAAGATGCATTATGTACATACAGCAATGCCACCAAAAGAATGGAAGGAAGAACATTATATACTGCAAATATGTATTAATAAAATAAATTTGAAGATAAACATTTATGAGATACCACGTGATGCTTTGTTACATGTAAATGTTTCATAATACTTAAACTAGGGCAAATATATCTACTTTATCAAATGTTTATCATCTAAAATTTATAACTTTATAGTGAGAATATTCAGTACCACTGATTGAACTCAGAAGTAGACTTTAAAAAGTCTAGATTTTAAAAATATACAGCACATTAGCATTATATATGGCCACTCTGCTATGTAATACCACAGCAGAACTCACTGCTCTTAGCCTAACTTTCCCTATCTCAGCAACTTTTCTCTATCTTACTTTCCTACCTTACCCTCTCTAGCCTGTGGTTATTGCCATACTATTTTGAACTTGTATATATATATATATATATATATATATATATATATATATATATATATATATATACACACACACACACACACACACACACATATATATATGTGTATATATATTTTAATCTGTGTGTGTATATATATATATTTAAAATCTGTAACATGTGAGATCATGTATAATGAAACTGGTATACTAGTAGTTCTCTAGAATTTTCAGGAAATTTGTAAGTGGCAGGCCCTAAAATTTATGAGGTGGAATATTCCTGAAATTATATATTTCCCACAAGGCTGATTGGACCTGTCTGAAGGAGTCTCAGGATGATATTTCACATAATTGAATGGTTCATGAAACTGTGTCACCTTGGCTACTTACTATATACCCTGTTTGTTGCTTTTCTAAAATAATATAGGCAATAATTTATTTTCTGACTACCTTCTTTGTATTAAGTCTTATAAAATGCTTCAAAATGAGACAATTACATGTTAACTAAAAAGGAGGACTTGAAATGATGCTGAGATTAGAAAAAAAAGGTCTTTAATGTTTAAAGAAGAGAATAGATAGGGTTGAAGTCATTACCATGTAACAAGCATGGTGGCTGTTTTTAAAGTATTGAACCTCAGGGAAGGGTCTTTGAAAGATCAGTTTGGTTAGGAAGAAAACTAAGAAAGCAAATCAGCTATATTTATATTAAAGCCTGGGAAAGGAAGTTGAAGATATTAATTCCAACACTGGGCAAAAGATCGATTTTGTGAAACTGAACATGTTTAGAAAGTATTCAAAAATTGTTTCATAATATAAATGTTTCTACATGATGGCAGGTGCCTCAGTTAATGAGACTTCCTGTTTGTTTATTTAGCAGTAATAGAGATTCAACCCAGGACTTTCTCACTGAGCTACATCCCCAGCCCCCTTTAAAACATGTTTAACACATGTTATTGTCAAGTATTGCTTCGGATAGGTTCAAACTTGTGCTCCTTCAGTCACAGCCTACCGGAATGGTGGGACTACTGCTGTATGCCACCATACCTGACACCGGTTCAGTATTTTAAATTATGTATTAATATGTAAGCTGGTGAGTGCATAACCCTGAAGGTCATAGGAAGTTAAACCAAGTGTTGTCTTTGCTTAAAGTATGTGATCAGGCTCTGAATATTCAGAGAAGTTTTCTTGCCATATTTGGATGGTATAATCAGATCTGCATAGACCCAGAATGCGATTTTTTTTCTGATGTGGAACTAGTTGCTTCTCTGAAGTGCACTATGAACCATGGAATTAATCACTCTGCTACAGACCTCACAGAGAAGCTGGAGTGGATGATTGTGGGTGATGATGACTTTAGAATCACATTGAAAATCAGAACTGGATCAACCCAGGGTTGTAATTGAGCCACCTCAGAAGCAGACCGGTCGGGAAAAAAAACTACCACTTCTGGGCCATGAGGAGGATTTTCTTCCCTCAAATGTAGCTGAACACAGAATTCTTCAAGACTCATCCCTTAAAGACACATTGCTTAGTTGTCTTTGATAACTTATTTTTAAAGCTGTGTGAAACCAGAAAACAAAAAGAAAATAGAAATATGTGGAAAATGCAAGTTTTGTTTTCTGCTGTTTTATTTAACTTTAAAGTAAATCTGATTAAAAAGTACAGTTCACATCTGTGTCCATGGATCTAACCAACCATGGATTGAACATATTTGCATAAGTGTTATATCCTTTTAACACACACACTTTTCTTCTTGTCATCCTGTAAACTACACTATAAGAACTATTTATAACAATTACATTATTTCATGTATTATGTAAAAATCTAGAGGTCATTGAATGTGTATAGATCATTGTTCATAGGCTGTGTGAAAACATTGCACATTTTACATCTGGGTTGGAGAGTTTGTGATTTTAATATATACAGGAAAACCTGAAACTGATCTTTTTCAGGTACCCAAGGACATGTGAATATATTTTATAAAGATGAGAGATGAAAAGAGAGGGATCTCTGTTGACCTGTGGAGAGAGGGGGCTGAAAAGGCACAAAAGAAACAAATGCATTGTGTGCATTGTGCTAGTTACAGTGGACCCTCCAGTTATGACCATCCTGACATGTGAACAACTTGAGCTACAACTGAAATATTAGTTTTAACTTAGTGAATTATGCTGGCTGCTTGTGCCTCCAGATGGTCTCAAATATAGATTTAACTCTTAGAAAGTTCTGGAGGGAACATTATAACATCCTTTCCTGTGTGGGGTTAATTGAGAAATCCTGGGCCAGTGTCTCTCTAAGGACACTGAGATCTGATTGTGTATAGGAGAGAGACTTTGAAGGTTGTACAGGAACCTGAGTCTTCAACCGATCAACTTGAGTTGCAACCAGTCCTTGAGAACAGATTGAGTTTGTAAGTCAAGAGTCCACAGTACTTCAAAAATATATTAATTCAGTTATTCCTCACAAGGATAGGCATAATTAGCTTTATAAGCTGAAGAAACTGGGGTCCAGAGATTTAAGTGGTTGGACTAAGACTATCCTGATGATAGATAGTAGATCTACACTCCCAACTCATGCCTGTGTGATTCCAAGCTGCATGGCATTTCAGTGCTTGAGACTTTGTTCCAGTGGGAGTTCAGTCATAGGGTTGGAGCCCTCTTTGATGTACATCATCTTGATGAATGGGGGCTAATGTGGAATTTTTCAGAGTGCCTTAAGATTGCAGTATTCTAGGTGGTGATGAGCTTTTAGCTGAGTTAAAAATGTAGAGTTGAGAACACAAGGAAGCTGCCCAAGATGTGTCTGTTCATGAAGACTTTTAAGGTAGCTGACTTCAGATCCTCAACTTCCAGATCATCTTTAATAACACTGATCTGCCTGAAATACACCCCTGGTTGAAACGAGCTTCCTTTGACTCACCACCGTTCTAAATTGCATTCTCCAACTCTGCAAAATAGTGGTTAACTTCTCTCCCACCTGTGATTTTACAGGGATGGGCCAAAAACACCTTAGCACTGAACAAAAGAAGCTTTCATATCAGTGATAATGGAAGTGACAGAGCAAATCATTTATAGTAACAGAAAATAAAAATCTCCACAGTGGCTAAATTATTTCAAGGAAATATGATCACTAAGCCAAGATTTTTCAGAAAAAAAAATTCATAGAGGGGAATCAAATTATATGGGAGAAGTGAGATGTCATTATGAATGTGAAGGAAAAAAGGGTAAGGAGGGAGGAGGCAGATGTGCAAGGGTATCTCAGTTTCCACCCCCTCCCCCCCAATACTTTTGTATATGCATTTTTTTTTTTTAAAGACAGGGTCTTTGTAGTTCAGGCTGGCCCTGAGCTCACTATGGTGCCCAGGCAAGCTGCAGCGAGCTCAGCAATCCTCCTGTCCCTGCCTCCCGAGTGCTGGGATTACAGGCATGAGCCACCACGTCCGGCATTGTGGTATGCGGTGTTGATTGTTGGTGGGCGTGTCTCCACGCCCAGCATTATATGTGGTTATCGGGGATCGAACTCAGGACCTTGCGCTTGCGAGGCAGGCGCCGGAACCACTGAGCTAACCCTCCAGCCCTTGTATATGCAATTTAAAAACAGCTGGAGATAGGGGAGAAGTTTTAGGTTTACAAATTAAAATCAAAGACCTTTTTATTCCCAAGAAACTCCTCGAAGAAAGCTATGTTTGAGGCTGAATGTTCAAATTGATTTTCTGATGAACTGCCGTATATGTTTCACCTCCAGTGTTCAGGAGAGGTTAGATGACAGTGCACATAAAGAGAAGTGTATGAAATTATCGGATGGGCAGCTAGAAAGTTTTAAGTAGCAAATCTTGTCATCCATCTCATTATTAACCATTATTTTCAGCAAAGAATAAAAAGAAACCCAGCTGTTCTGTGTGTCTGTTAAACAGTAAGATGAATGTGGGATTTGAATCTGTGAAATTGTTGCAAAACACTAGCTTGCGTAAACCCTTTTACTAGAGTATTCTTGTTGTTGATCAAGTATTTCATTGAAACTTTCCTCTGTGAAATCAGTTATGCAGACTGAGTGTAGGGAACAGAAATTTCATTTCAATAATGAAAGGTGTCCTTTGAAATACCAGTACATTCATTGTTTTAAGCACAGTTCTATTTAGAATTTGTTTTCTTTAATTTTTTTCTTAAAAGTCCGAGAAAAAACAATAATGCAAGTATGCAAGTATTGCTAGACGACTGGCTCACAAACTCCCCTGGAATGAAAGTGAGATTATTTATTGAAAAACTGCTCACGACATAGATAGGAGCATTTTTGTAGAGCTTCTAGTAATTATAAGTGACTAAGGAGTAAATGTCAGGACTACTGGAGTGAATTGTAGACTTAAAGTCAAACACAGCAAGATTCGGTTCTGTTTTGGGTAATTTTTAAATGTTTCACACATAATCTAAAAGTTTGTCTATGCTGTAAAAATTCTGGCACCTAAATTCAAAAGATATATACTTTACCATAACTGTTAGTGACATACTAATCTACATTCACCCCAAACAGATCAGTGTCCATGTCCTCTACTCTTGTACACCCCTCCAGTCACAGGACATTTATTGGAGACTGACTATGTCCAAAGCCCTGGAGACACTGCGGTAAATTTTCTGACTCTGTGTAGCAGAGGATCACTATGCTTTCAGTTAAAATGATGTGAAATAAAATCTATAGAGCACTTTTACAAATCTGTCTTCTGTTGGTCCACTTTTATATTACATTCATTGTAAGAATCCTAAAGTGGGTGGATCTATCTTCTGAGTGACTGCCTATTTTAAATTCCTAACCAGGAACTCAGATTAAGGTTGTGTGTCAAGGGAAGTTTTAAAATGTTTTGGATTTAATATTGAATTAGATGTATGTATGTAGGAGGATGAAACATTTTAAACATTTGAATTACTAGGTAAATGTTCATTCCTTCTGTATTTAATGCTATCCCAAAAATCTTATTATTATATTCTACTATCATTCTACGGCTTAATCCTGAAGCTTCATGTTGCTATGGTAACTATGACCTCAGTTTGCTATTTTCTAAATTCCTGGCAAGTTCTCCTTTGATGAAGCAAACCACAGAAGTGAAAGTCATTGGCTTGCTCTGGTGAAGGGAACACACTCCTTTTCTTGACTTTAGGGTATCTTTAGAAAAACAGGCTAAACTTACTGATAGCCACTTTTTCACTGTCAAATGCTTTCAAATATCTTTCTGCCTGGCAAAAGCTGAATCTTGCTGCCATTATCTGCAGCAGGTTTTGGAGTGGAGCTTTCTTTTCTTTTCTTTTTCATTCACTGAGTTCATTGGTACATTGTAGATATACATTATGGTTGCACTCAATGTTTTTAATTTTTAAAAATTGAATTCTTTATTGGTACATTTTATATACACATAAGAATCACACTCAGTATTGGGAATTTGTACCAGTATTATGACATGAGTTGATTCTCATTTTCACCCATTTTCCTACCCACCCTAAAATCCCCCCACCCCCATGTACATATGCTTTCATTCTTTTTTTAAGATCATATTTTTTCCGACCCATTATTTTTCCCATCCCTTCCCCTTTGAATATTTCCTATGTCACAAAATCTAGCATACATTCTAGAACTCATTTATATCGTCAGATTCTCATACCAGTAAGAAGATACAGTATTTATATATCTTTGACCTATTTATTTCACGTATTAGTGAGTTCTCAGGGTATGTCCATTTGAGTATAAATGATTCAAACTTATTCTTTATGGCACAGTAATACTCCATTTCATTAAAAAAAGAAACATCTTTTTTTTTTGAGACAGGGTCTCGCTTTGTAGTTCAGGCTAGCTCTGAGCTCACTATGTAGCCCAGGCAAGCCTTGAACTCAGCAATCCTCCTGTCTCTGCCTCCCGAGTGCTGGGATTACAGGTGTAAGCCACCACGCCTGGTAACATCTTCTTTATCTAGTCTCCAGTTGATGGGCATTTGGGTTGTTTCCAAGATTTAGCTATCACAAACTGAGCTGCTGTGAACATGGGTGCACATATGTTGCTGTGATATGATTCTTCTAGTTCTTTTGTGTGTATTCCTAGCAGGGGAATAGCAGGTCAAATGGGATCTCTAATCCAGTTTCTTGAGGTATCTCCATACTAATCTCCACAATGGTTGCACTAGTCTACATTCCCACCAACAGTGGTTCCTTCCTCCCTGCAGCCTTGCCAAAATTTATTGCTAAATAATTTCTCAATAGCAACTAGTCTTTGTGGAGTGAGATGAAATCTCAGTGTTGTTTTCATCTGCATCTCTCAAATTACCAGTGATGTTGAACATTTCTTCATATGCTTCTTAGCTGCTTTTACTTCTTCCTCTGCAAAGTGCCTGTTCATTTCAGATGCCCATTTTTGAATTGGCTCTTTAAATTTAGAGATTTTTTTTAAAGCTTCTTATGTATTCTAGACAGTAGCCCTTTGTCTAATAAGCTGGTAAAGATTTTTTCCCATGTTGATGGTTGTCTTTTAGCTCTGCTGGTGGTTTCTTTTGTTGTGTGGAAGTTTTTTTTTTTTTTTTTTTTTTTTGAGACAGGGTCTCACTTTGTAGTTCAGGCTGGCCCTGAGCTCACTATGTAGCCCAGGCAAGCCTTGAACTCAGCAATCCTGTTGTCTCTGCCTCCCGAGTGCTGGGATTACAGGCATGAGCCACCACACCCGGCAAGTGTGGAAGTTTTTTAATAGATCCCATTTTGATTTCTTCTGTTAGTTCTTGTGCTGTAGAGGTTTTGTTTATGAAGTCTTTCCCTAAGCCAATGTCTCCAAGAATTTTACTTAACCTGTTTTCCAGCAGGTTTAGTGTTTCTGTTTTAATGTTAAAAGTCTCTAGTCCACTTTGATTTTACTTTAGTACATGGTGAAAGAGATAGATCTAGCTTTAGTCTTTGGCAGGTTACAGACCAATTTTTCCAGCACATTTGTTAAAAAGTGTGTCTTTCCTCCATTGAGGATATTTGGGTCCTTTGTCAAAGATGAGGTGGCTTAATGTATTTGGACTTGTTTCTGGGTCTTCTAATCCATTCCACTGGTCCTTCAGTCTGTTAGTTTGCCAGTACCATGCAGTTTTTATCACAGTGGCTTTATAGTATAGTTTCAAGTTGGGGATTGTAATATCCCCCACCATGTCCTTGTTGCTTAGAATTGCTCTTGCTATTCTAGGCCTTTTCAGCATTATAAATTTGTATTTGTACATGATACATCTTGATTCTTATTTTTTCCTGTTTCTCTGCCTGCCCTATCATCCCTCACCCCTACATACATAAGCTTTGTTGCCATTTTTTACTATCAAATTTTTCTTTCCCTTCTTTATTTTCTGCTACTACTTTCCCTTTTTCCTTTGAACATTTCTTCCTATTTCACAATACCTATCATACATATCTCACTCACACCTTTAGTTTCTCATACTGGAGGAACAATATGGTATTTACAAATCTGTGTCCTATTTATTTCACTTATGAGTATGTGTTCATGGTACATCTATTTAAGTATTAATGACTCAAATTTATCTTTCTTTTTGGCTGAGTAATATTCCACTTTATAAACAAACAAGAAAAGTAAAACACCTCTTCTTTATCCAGTCTCCAGTTGATAAACCTTTGGGCTGTTTCCAAGATTTAGCTCTCAGGAACTGAGCTGCTATAAACATGCACATATTGATAAACAGTCTCTAGTTGAAGATAGTTCTGTCACTGAGGCTTCTCTATTAGTAAGATTATGTCTTGTGTGCCAGTAAATGAAATCCTGCTTACTTACAGTAGATAAATATTACATTCTGTCTGAAGCTAGCCAGTGCTTAAGTGAATCTATACCAAACCCCAAATTCTTTAGTGAAAAAAAATGCTGTTCCAGGAAGCTGAATCACAAGAGTTCTAACTTGTTGAAGTCAGAGGTGAGATGATTCACTCAGGTTTTTTGAGTTTTGTTTGTTTGCACCAGCTGTGCTCAGCATGTAGAAACTCACTGGAGTTAGAGGAGCTTGCTTTTCAGTGGTAGTATAGACACAGTTAATAGATTTTTAAATCACAGTCATCATGCCAAATACATTTTTTATTTTTCCAGTAGAAATAGCAAATGTGTTTTAGCACATTTTGTTTAAACAACATCCCTTACTTAACTGTATATTATGGTTGTTTAGAGAAGAAACTACGAATAAAATATTATCTAAAATGAAATTCATACAAAGCTTTTTCATAGTCACTTTCCAGAGTTCAATTTCTAGCACAAACTCCAATTCAAATCTCTGATTCCATGGCTGATATTATTACAAGGTTATCTGATGCTCAGAGCCAGCCTGAACTACAAAAAGTGAGACCCTGTCTCAAAAAAAGCCCCCCAAAACAAAAACAAACAAAAAAATTAAAACTATTAAAACAACATAAGAATGTTAAACTGTTAAACTGTTAAAACAACATAAGAATTATAAAAATGGAACATAAACCTTTGTTAAATACCAAACAGGGTCTCTGAGTGGAATCTTTTTTTTTTTTTTTTTTTTTGAGACAGGGTCTCGCTTTGTAGTTCAGGCTGGCTCTGAGCTCACTATGTAGCCCAGGCAAGCCTGAAACTCAGCAATCCTCCTGTCTCTGCCTCCCGAGTGCTGGGATTACAGGCGTGAGCCACCACGACTGGCACTGTGGTATGTGGTATTGATTGCTGGTGGGCGTGAGTCTCCACACCCAGCATTGTATGTGGTTACTGGGGATCGAACTCAGGACCTTGTGCTTGCGAGGCAGGCGCCAGAACCGCTGAACTAACCCTCTGGCCCTGAATGGAATCTTTTTGATAAGAATAATAATCTAAATATACCTTTGAGCAACAAAAGTTTGTCATACTGTTTTTCTTTTAATTTCAGAATCTTCTCTCACTAATTCAAAGTGAGCATTCTATCATGAATCAACAACCAAGATTGATTTAATCTCAAGGCATTAACGATGTGTTGAGGTAATAAGATTCATGTTGGAAACAGGTTACCTTATCAATTCCAAAAAACACATATGTTTTCAGAACACATTTACTACAAGAAATAGCCTGGCATAAATCACTAAAACTTGGAGCAGGTCTCCTGTCACTTTAAATTAACAGGAAATTTTTTTTTCCCAGGAAAAGTAGAAAGCAAATACTAAATTTCAGAAAACCTAACAGAACAGCAAGATGGTACACGTAAGCCATTTTGACTGCTTAGTGGTAAGAGCATTGGAATCTTTGAAGATGAACAGTGTCGTAAGTCTCAGTATCAACCTTGAGAATGAAATGTAGCTTCCTCTTTTGCTGATAGTACAAAATAACAAATTGGTTATTCTCTCTTGGCTTCAAGTTTTAAAATCTTGGCCATTTATGTCCTTTCTGATCTTTAAACAAAAATGCAGTGTAAAAAATGCCAACCTGTAATGTTTGTTCCCCTTAAGGTCCTCAATTAACAAAGTATGCATAGCATAATTCATTCTCCTCTGAATACAAATCCAGATGCACCTGGCTCAGAGAAACTATGTGTATGTACTTTTTATATCTTGAAAAATATTCCTGCCATGTGGTTCATCCTGTCTATAAACACTTGGGTTATTTCTAATTTTTGGCAATTATGAATAAGGGTGCTGTAAGAAGGAGTGTACTATCTTTGTGAGTTCACACTTTCAATTTTAGGAGGTTATATACCCAGAAGTAGAATTATTGGATCATATGTTAATTCTCTATATATTTTGCTAAGGACCTAAGATTTTGTTTTACACAGTGGCTGTTCCATTTACATTCCCACTAACATGTTCATTTAAGTCCTTTGCCTAATTTTGCATTTTAAGAGTGCTCTATATAAAATAGATGTTAACTCCTTGTCCTATGTGTGACTTGAAAATGTTTTCTCTCATTCTGTAGGTTTCCACTTTACTTTGTTGATCTGGTTCTTTGATTGACAGATTTTTATGTTTTCCAAGACACACAGTTTTCCTTTGGCATCATGTTCAAGAGATCATTGCCCAATCTGATGTTTTGAAATTTTTTTTGCTTTTTGAGACAGGGTCTTGCTTTGTAGTTCAGGCTGGCACTGAGCTCACTATGGTGCCCAGGCAAGCCACCGCAAACTCAGTAATCCTCCTGTCCCTGCCTCCCGAGTGCTGGGATTACAGGTGTGAGCCACCACGTCCGGCATTGTGGTATGCGGTGTTGATTGTTGGTGGGCGTGCCTCCACGTTCAGCATTATATGTGGTTACCAGGGATCGAACTCAGGACCTTGCGCTTGCGAGGCAGGCGCTGGAACCACTGAGCTAACCCCCCGGCCCGAAATTTTTTTTTTTTTTTCTTTTTGAGACAGGGTCTTGCTTTGTAGTTCAGGCTGGCTCTGAGCTCACTATGTAGCCCAGGCAAGCCTCAAACTCAGCAATCCTCCTGTTTCTGCCTCCCGTGTGCTGAGATGAGCCACCACGCCTGGCACTGTGGTATGTGGTATTGATTGCTGGTGGGTGTGAGTCTTCACACCCAGCATTGTATGGTTACCGGGATCGAACTCAGGACCTTGGCTTGTAAGGCAGGTGCTGGAACCACTAAGCTAAATCTCCAGCCCGATGTTTTGAAATTTTTGTCCTGTGCATTCTTCTAAGAGTTTTATAATATTATTGCCTAACTTTAGGTCTTTGATCATTGCCTACTCTGATGTTTTGAAATTTTTGTCCTGTGCATTCTTCTAAGAGTTTTATAATGTTATTGC
>PVIC010008508.1:36930-48112 GCA_004025085.1 Thryonomys swinderianus
TTTTTTTTCTTTTTTTTTTTATTTTTTTTTTTTTTTTTTTTTTTTTTTTTTTTTTTTTTTTTTTTTTTTTTTTTTTTTTTGAGACAGGGTTTTGCTTTGTAGTTCAGGCTGGCCCTGAGCTCACTATGTAGCCCAGGCAAGCCTCGAACTCAGCAATCCTCCTGCCTCTGCCTCCCGAGTGCTGGGATTACAGGTGTGAGTCACCAAGCCCGGCACTGTGGTATATGGTATTGATGGCTGGTGGGCGTGACTCTCCACGCGCAGCACTGTATGTGGTTACTGGGATTGAACTCAGGACCTTGCGCTTGTGAGGCAGGCGCCAGAACCACTGAGCTAAATCTCCGGCCCTTGGTTCTTATTTTTACCCATTTCCCTGCCTCCATTTTAACCCCTAACCCTCATATACATAAATTTTGTGTCCATTTCTTTTCTTTTTACCTTGAAATTTTTCTTTCTCTGCTTTTTTTCTTTTCTGCTTCCTCTGTGCTGCTCCCCAGTTTCCTTTCTGCTTTGAAATTTTCTTCTTGCTTTACAACAATACATGTCATACATTTTGGTCCTCATGTATACCTTCTCACACTAGAGAAATGATATAGTATTTTTCATATGTTCTCTTTCTTTCACTTACAAGTATGGACACAAGGTGCACCCATTTAGCTACAAATATCTCAAGTTTCTTTCTTCATGGCTGCATAGTACTCCATTTTATTTTAATAAACACAAGTTTTTTTTATCTACTCACCAGATGATGGGATTTTGGGCTCTTTCCAAGATTCAGCTATTAGAAATTGTGCCACTATAAACATGGGTATCCAACTGTCGCTGTCATATGATGCTTTTAATTCTTTCTGACCCTGTAGCATCCAGAAACTATAACATTTTTTGAAAACTGTCCCTTGCCAATTGAATTTTCTAAACACCATTGTCAAACTCTTTTGACTTCATTTGGAAATGATTCCATTGTTCTGTATGCCTGTCTCCATGCCTGCTGCAAGTGTTTTGATCATCACAGCTTTGTAGTAAGTTTTGAAACCAGGAAATTAGAGTCCTCCAGATGGTTATTTTTTTTTCTCAGATTGTCCTGGCTCTTTTGCATACTTTAAGATTCAGTGACTTTTAAGAGGATTGTCTGTTCCTGAAAGAAGAAAATCCCAACTAATCACCCTACCTCCCACTTTAGTTGAAATGTTGGCAGGGATTAAGTTTGAATCTGTCTGTGCTTTGGGTTGTATTGACATTTTAAGATCCTTATGTCAGGGAATCCATGAATATGGAAAAATCTTCAAATTTTTCATCAACATTTTGTAAAAAAATTCACTGTAAAATTCTTTAAAATATTTGACTGTATTGAAGATATTATTATGATATTTTCTATTAGTCTAGTTCTTAGTGCATTTCTAACAAATTATAACTTTGAATTACATATTGGTCCTGCTGTTATGACAGCTTCTGCCATTTATAGGCAGAAAAATGGCAATAAGTTTTACATGATGGGATAAAAATTTATCAAGATAGTTAAATGACAGTTAATGTAGTATGATTAGAAAATAATTCCAATAGACAAATTTATAATTTTAATAGTGTTGTTTTTGAATTACAGCTCATTTAGTTCAGTGCTAATGTCTACAAAATTTACAAATTCAATGAAAGGTAAAATAGTTTAATATCCTGAACCTTTTTATGGTTTTCATTCTCTTACCTAATGGACCCATTACTTCAAACACTTATTTTCCTTTATCTTTTAATCAACTTAAATGTTTCAAAATAAATTTGAATGCCAATAATTAGGCAATTAGCATTACAGGCAAAGCATGAAAATCTTGATAGAAAAATTTGTTTTGTTAGTTTTCTTTTCCGAATGTAAATAAATAATATTGATATACAGAGATTTCCTATTTGCTTATACTGTTGGAAATAACCATATATCATTAAATCAGTATTCATTCTTCCAGCTGTCTTATACAAAAAATTACATCCCATTGATATGGTATACACTTTTTAAAGGAAAAAGCCCTATGAAAATATTATCCCTTACCCCTTTCTTCATGAAAGTAGATTTTAATAAGATTTACAACCTTTTCCCTCAACTTTTGTGTTGTCATGGCACAGTCCCACTCCAGCCGTACTCTGGGACCCTGCTGGGCTCATTATAAATAGACGAATGAATGGACACGCTATCTTGGGCACTTACTTCAGCCTCCCAGACATGCCACTGGCCCCTGTGCCATTGAGGACGCAGTGTACATTTTTGCCTGGAGACACACCACGTCTCTAAGTTCTGTAGGCTGCCAGACCCCTCCCTTCCCTTCTCCTCCTTGCCCATCTCCTTCCCTTCTCTTTTTTCCCTTCTCTTCCTTTCCATTCCTTTCTTTTTGTCTTTTCCTCTCCATTTCCTCTTCCTTCTTGTTCTTGCTCCTTTTCCCCTCAAAGTCCCACTGTACAATCATATTGTAAACTACCTGAGTCATTTATTTGGCTGCAAACTTGCTCTTTCCACAGACCTATCCCTCTTCCCCTTTCTCCCACCATCCTCTGCATGTCTTTGAAGACGCTGCTCCTGTATTGCCTCAGCTGTCTCTGCTTCCCATCAAGCACAGGGCTCATCTCATTCCATTTGTGATTCACATTTCCTCCCCACATTTTAGTAGTGTCTTTGAGTACAGAAATTGTTGCTCATGTTCTGGCACCTTCAGCACAGTTTCTAGGACCCATCTGATACTGCACAAATGGTTTGCATGGCAGAGCAGGGTGTTCACATACTCCATTTAAAAACTTTTTCCTGAAGAATACAACCCACAGGGCCAGCAATTTAGCTCAGTAGTGCTGTACCTGCCTCGCAAGCACAAGGTCCTGAGTTTGATCCCCAGTACAATAACAACAACAGGGCCAGAGGGTTTGCTCAGTGGTTCTGGTGCCTGCCTTGTAAGCGTAAAGTCCCGAGTTCGATCCCCAGAAACCACATACAATGCTGGGTGTGGAGCCTCACCCCCACCAACAATCAATACCACATACCACAGTGCCGGTCGTGGTGGCTCACGCCTGTAATCCCAGCACTCGGGAGGCAGAGACAGGAGGATTGCTGAGTTTGAAGTTTGCCTGGGCTTCAAAGTGAGCTCAGGGCCAGCCTGAACTACAAAGCAAGACCCTGTCTAAACAACAACAACAACAACAACAACAACAACAACAACAAAAAGCTCAGCTACTGAAGAATATAATCCACAGAAAGATGAATCAAACTTAAGACTGGTTTGTTCATCATGAGCTGAAAAATGACTACTACATATCAGCTACATGAAGGAATTTGATTTTTACTCTGTGTTAACTAGAAAGTAACAAATCAGGCAGTAAGAAGCAAACATCTCCTAACTAAACTGATGACAGTCACTTTATAGGTTCAAATACAAATTGGTTACTGTATGTCTTTGTCCCAGTCTATGCAAGTCCAGTTAGAGTCCTTGGAATAGTATTTTTCCAATTATTAATATATCACTTTTTTTTCTTGTTGAACTTGGTCCATAGATATGCTTCCTTTGATATGTTTTCTCAGAAGGAAGTTCTTTGAAGTGATAGGAAACTCCCCAGCTGGATGACCTGGACAGAAACATGTACAGAATGTTTAGTATATGCATTTGAAGAGAACAGTTAATGACTTATTTCTGTCTTGAATCTGGTAGCTAGCTCTTGTTAACCACACACCCTCCCCAACTTATCTTCATTTCCAGCTGCATCTTCAATAAATAGAACTTTGTGTCCAAGCTGCTAAATGTATTTTGTAAATGCAATGTATGAAATTGTAAATACTTGAGAGGGAAGAAAATATTTCTTCATTATATTCTTACCTGTTTGCTTCTGCTTAGCAAATTTCCTAAATATCGGTAAGAATGTCTGAACTGTATGTGCTTTAGACTTCCAAGAATGTATTTTTCCTCATCTCAAGTGATTATTGCTAGTAAACGACTGAATTAGAATATTGTTTTTATTTTGAGTAAAGGTTAAGGAAAAAAAAAAAAAGGATTGCACATAAAGCAAACCAAAATGTAACTTTATTTATTAAGTCAGAGAAAGCTACGTGTTTTGGAATGGGCTTTTGGAAGGTGATGGGAGCTTTGCAGGCTGTGCTTGTTAGCTAATGTGCACAGAAGCTGAGTACACTGTGAAGAGATGGCTGCTGGTCCAAAGAAGCAGGCCGCAGAGCGTGGGACCTCCCCTCCGTTCCTTCCTTCCCGTTTTCCTTTCTGGCTCCATGATGTGGGCAGCTTTCTTCTAGCAGATCCTCCCATCCTGGCCTTCATGCTTGTAGCCAGCATGTGGACGGAGTCCTTTGAGCTCTGTAAGGGAAAATACACCTCTCCTTTAATGTGTGGCTATTGGTGATTGTGTCTCAGGTGCAGAGAAAGTGACCAGGAAAAGCCTTTGAGAGACTGGGGCCTAAGAAACGGGGGTGACGTAAGTCACCCTGCTACTCTGTGAATGAGCCACGATGTGTACCCAGAGCCACAGCCACAGCCACAGCCACAGCCCCACTTCTTCCATGCCTTGGCACACAGCATCGCTCCTTTTTTCTCTATATTTAAAAAAGTTTTTCAGGCACAGTTTACAAGGTTATTTTGGCAAATACACAAAATAGTACTCAAATATACTTAAGAATTTCCCATTATAGTACTACAGAAATAGGCCATTTTATTATCATTTTTTCCTACAAGGAATTAATTCTTGAATTAAATGAAAAGGTGGACTTATTTTTCTTTAAAAGATTTTTTTAAAAAAAGCTACTCAGACATTTGAAAAATTCAAATTTACTTCACCTTTTTATAATTCTAGAGATTACACGATTCTTGGCTGCATGTCAAAAGATTATCATGTAGTTATTATTTACTTTAATAGCTTTGATGGATCATGTACTGGCTTATTATAGTGCATGTGCCATTGGCCAAATGAATGTAGGCTGGAAATATGACAAGTATTGTTAACAATAATAAAGCAGTAATTCTGCATTCTGTGAAGGTGTACCAGGGTCTACTTAAGTGAGGCCGCAGGTCAGTGAAGAGATATTGGAGTACCTTTACCAGAAAACTGTGCTAGTGACATTTATCTAGTCAGTTTATGCAGCTGGGTGTAAATAACCACTTTGGAAGGGAACTTCTTAAGTGCTCACTTGATTCATCACATGTCACAGCTATTGATATTATCTTTCTGTAAACAGGAGCAGCGCACACATTTTTTACTTGCTTTAGAAGGATAGTCATTCTGAAGTATTGGTGTAGACGTAAAGACACATCATGAAATGCTTTACCTATGGCTTTGGGACCAACTGTCATTATCTGAAAGTCTTTAACATGAGTAACTTTGGGCCCCAGAAAATATTCCAATCCCATTGTAGAGAATAATGACCATTTTCTCTTATTGTAGGAGGTAGCATGGTCTCATTGGATTTTATCCCTTTTATGACTCAGGCCTGTCCTCAGGTATGAAGTCAGTAAGCCACTGAATGGATCTGAAGAGCGCACAGACTGCAGGGATAGGTGACTTAAATGATCAGCATACAAAAGAGCATTGGCATTGTAGGGACATCTTCATTTGAGCTTTATAGCTACTGGATCAAGGCAAGTAGTTTGCTTTGGAGAATTATCAATTCTCCAAAGCATTTCTTGTGCATTACCAGTAGCTTTTGTAGTAAACGTAAATTTTACACAGTATGTTACCTGCTTCAGAAGACTGTATTAGTTACCAAGAACTACACTATCTAAGTCCGCAAAAGGAGTGACAAAGCAATAGAAATATCTTCTTCTATGGTTTCTGTGTCTGGAAGTCGAAAGTCAGATGTATACAGAGCTGTGCTTTTCTTGGAGGCTCTACAGAAAGAGTATGCCTTTGTCTCTGGTAGCTAGTGGCAACCATGGTTATTTCTGTATGTCTGTAACCAAACTGCATGTGTCTTAGGATATTAGTTATTGAACTAGGGGGTCACTTTAATGTAGTATGTTGTTTACTTGATTTAATTTGTATAGATCCTTTCTCCTATTCAGTAGAGGTGGTTTTTATTTTAGTGGTTTTAGAGGTTAGTAGTATTTAAAATACAATGATATATTTTCATCCCAGTATGAAATATATTTATTATTTATTGCTATATAATACACTTGCTGATAAGTTGTACCCTTAAAAACTGCCTGTCTCTCCAAAAATCAGACTTAACTGGAAAGGAAGTGCTGGTCATTATCATGGTGATGGCCAGTGTCACATTTAAGATTTGACTTTACCATCCCCTTGCTTAGTGGGGACACTGTTATGGCAGGTAAGGCAAGGTGATTGAGGCTGGCATTTTAAAAAAATTCTTATTTTTTTAATTGCATTCTTTATTGGTACAATTCATATACATCTCACAATCACACATAACATTGGGGAATTTGTACCAATATATGACACAGTCAATTCTCATTTTTACCCATATCCCCACCCACACCTCCCCACCCCCTATGTATATTCTCTTTTATTTTCTTTCAGAATCATACTTATTCTTTCTCCTCATTACATCCCCACACCAAATTTCCTTCAGAAATTTCCCATTCTAAAAAGATTGTCATACCACCATAGTAAGCTCAGGGCCAGCCTGAACTACAAGGTGAGACCCTGTCTCAAAAAGCAAAAAAAAAAAAAAAAAAAAAAAGATTGTCATACTACTAGAGCTTATTTGCATCTACCGGTGCTCATATCAATGAGAAGATCCGGTATTTGCCTATCTGTGCTCTATTGACTTCACGCCTTAGCGTGTGCTCCAGGTGCATCCATTTGCACATAAATGAATCAATCTTGTCATTCTTTATGGCAGAATAGTACTCCATTTTATAAAAAAAACCCCACATCTTCTTTATCCAGTCTCCAGTTGATGGGCATTTGGGTTGTTTCCAAGACTGAGCTATCACGAACTGAGCTGCTATGAACAAGGGTATACATCTGTCTTTCCACTGTGATTTTCTAAGTTCTTTTGGGTATATTCCTAGCAGGGGGATGGCAGAGTCAAATGGGACCCCAAGTCCTAGTTTTCAGAGAAATCTCCACACAGATCTCCACAATGGTTGCACAAGTCTGCAATCCCACCAACAGTGGAGAAGTGTTCCTTTCTCCCCACAGCCTCGCCAGCATTTATTGTTGGTTGATTTTCTAATAGCGGCCATTCTTTGTGGAGTGAGATGAAATCTCAGTGTTATTTTCATTTGCATCTCTCAAATGACCAGTGGTGTTGAACATTTCTTCATATGTTTCTTAGCTGCTTTAACTTCTGCCTCTGAGAAGTGTCTGTTCATTTTAGATGCCCATTTTTGAATTGGATCTTTAAGCTTGGGGAGGCTGATCTGTTTAAGTTCTTTATATATTGTAGATAATAGCCCTTTGTCTGATAAACAGCTAGTAAATATTTTTTCCCATGTTGTTGGTGGTCTTTTGGCAGTGTCAGTGACTTCCTTTGCTGTGCAAAAACTTTTCAGTAGGATGAGATCCCATTTGTTGATTCTTTCTGCTAGTTCTTGTGCTATAGAGGTTTTATTCATAAAGCCAATGTCTCCAAGAGTTTTACCTAATCTGTTTTCCAGCAGGCTTATTGTTTCTGTTTTAATGTTTAAGTCTCATATCCATTGTGAGTTTAGTTTTGTGCATGGTGAAAGAGATAGGTCTAGCTTTAGCTTTTGGCAAGTTGAAGCCCAGTTTTTCCAGCACCATTTGTTAAAGAGGCTGTTTTTCCTCCATTGAGGATGTTTGGCTCCTTTGTCAGAGATAAGGTGGCTTAGAGTATCCGGGGTTGTTTCTGCATCTTCTAATCTATTCCACTGGTCCTCGGGTCTGTTACTTTGCCAGTACCATGCAGTTTTTATCACAGTGGCTTTATAGTGGAGTTTTAAATTGGGGATTGTAATACCCCCTGCCATGTCATGGTTGCTTAGAATTGCTTTTGCTATTCTAGGTTTCTTGTGGTTCCAGATGAATTTTTGGATTATTTTCTCTAGCTCTGTGAAGTATACCATTGGGATTTCAATTGGAATTGCATTGAATCTATATGGTAGTTGTGGAAATATAGCCATTTTGATGATGTTGGTACTCCCTACCCGGAACAAGGGATATCTTTCCACTTGCTAATTTCCTTTTCTATCTCATTTTTCAGTCCTATAGTTTTCAAAATAGAGGTCTTTCAATTCCTTTGTTATGTTGATTCCTAGGTATTTCATTTTTCGGGGTGCTACTGTGAAAGGGATTAACTCCTGAATTTCTCTTTTCAGTGAGTCTGTTGTTTGTGTAGACAAAGGCTGTTGATTTTTGAGCATTGACCCTGTATCCAGCAACACTACCAAATCTGGTAATTAAGTCTAGTAGTCTTTTGGTTGAATTTTTAGGATCCTCTAGATAGAGTATCATATCACCAGCAAATAGTGACTGTTTAACTTCTTCCTTACCTATCTTTATTCCTTTTATGTCTTTGTCCTGCCTGATTGCTATGGCTAATGTTTCCAGCACTATATTGAAGAAGAGTGGAGACAACGGACATCCTTGTCTTGTTCCTGATCTTAGTGTAAAAGGTTTCAGTTTTTGCCTGTTAAGTATGATACTGGCTGTTGGTTTCTCATAAATAGCTTGTATTAAATTGAGATTAAAGTCCATCGATTCCAATTTTCTGTAGCGTTTTGATCATAAATGGGTGTTGGATTTTGTCAAATGCTTTTTCTGTGTCTATTGAGATAATCATATGGTTTTTGTCCTTGAGTCTGTTAATATAATGTATTACATTGATTGATTTACGTATGTTGAACCAGCCTTGCATCCCTGGGATAAATCTGACTTGATCAGGGTATATGACTTTCTTGATAACTCTCTGTATTCTGTTTGCAAGTATCTTATTGAGGATTTTTGCATCAATGTTCATCAGAGAGATTGGCCTGTAGTTTTCTTTTTTGGTGGGATCTTTCCCTGCCTTTGGAATCAAGGTGATGGCTGCTTCAAGGAATGATTTGGGGAGCACTGCTTCCCTTTCAGTTTCATTAAAGAGATTGAGAAGTACTGGTATTAACTCTTCTTTAAAAGTTTTGTAGAATTCAGCAGTAAAGCCGTCAGGACCAGGGCTTTTCTTTGTTGGTAGGTTTTTTATTACATTTTCAATTTCCCAGATTGATATCGGGTTGTTTAACATTTTTATATCCTCTTCATTCAACTTTGGAAGTTCATATGAGTCTAGGAATCTATCCATTTCTTCTAGATTTTCCATCTTAGAGTATAGATTTTCAAAGTACGTGTTTATGATCCTTTGGACTTCTGGATCTGTTTTGATTTCCCCATTTTCCTTCCTTATAGCATGGATTTGAGCCTTTTCCTTCCTTTGTTTGATAAGGTTGGCTAAGGGTCTGTTGATCTTATTTATCCTTTCAAAGAACCAACTCTTTGATTCATTGATTCTTTGTATTGTTCTCTTTGTCTCCATTGCATTAATTTCTGCTCTGATCCTTATAATTTGCTCTCTAGTATGTGCTTTGTGTTTGTTTTGCTCCTCTTTTTCTAATTGTCTGTGGTTCATCATTAGATTGTTTATTTCAGTTTGCTCTATTTTCCAAGTGTATACATTCACTGCTATGAATTTTCCTTGCAGAACTGCTTTCATTGTGTCAGATAAATTCCTGTATGTTATGCTGGGGTTGTCGTTTAGTTGTAGAAACTGTTTAATTTGTTCTTTAATTTCTTTTGTTGCCCATTGGTTGTTTAATTTTCATGTGTTTGTGAGGATCTTGGAATTTCTTCTGCTGTTCAGCTCCAGTTTCAAGGCACTATGGTCTGATGGTATGCAGGGGATAACTTTGATTCCTTTGCATTTACTTAAGCTTGTTCTGTGGACTAGAATGTGATCTATTTTGGAGAATGATCCATGAGCAGCTGAGAAGAAGGTATATTCTCGTTTTGAAGGGTGAAAAATTCTGTAGGCATCTAATAAGTCTATTTGCTCCAAAGTTTGATTTAGGTCAAGTATTTCCTTATTGATTCTTTGTCCAGTTGATCTGTCAATTTGTGACAATGGAGTATTAAAATCCCCTATTACTATTGTATTCGTGGATAACCTGCTTTTCACGTCCAGTAATGTTTGTTTTATATAGTTGGGTTCGTTAGAGTTTGGTGCATAAATATTTATGAGTGTTATTTCTTTCTCTTGGATAGTTCCTTGTACGAGAATATAGTGACCTTCTTTATCTCTTTTAATCAGTTTGGATTTGAAATCTATTTTATCTGCAAACAAGATAGCCACTCCTGCTTTTTGGCAGTTACCTGTGGCATGGAGGATTGTTTTCCAACCTTTTATTTTCAGTCTATGGGTTTCCTTCTGAATTAGGTGTGTTTCCTGTATTCAGCAGATTGTAGGATCTTGCTTCTTGATCCAATCTGCTAGTCTGTGTCTTTTAATTGGCCCATTGAGGCCTTTGACATTAATGGCTATGATTGATATAGACATATTCAGAGCTGCCATGTTTCCCTGTTCTTGGTTTTTTTTTTTTTTCCTTCCTTGTTTTTCCCCTTCTCTATTTAGTTTGTTGTTTGCCCCAGTGAATTCACTGTCCTGCATCTCATGGGTATGTAATTTTCTCTGTTTTTTTTTTTTTTTTCCAAGATACTCTTTAGAATGTTTTGGAGTGCAGGTTTCATATTTGTGATGTTTTTCAAGTGCTCTTTGTCATGGAAGTATCTTATTTCCCCATCTATTTTGAAAAATAGTTTTGCAGGATACAACAATCTAGGTTGGAGGTTGTTTTCCTGCAATGCTTGAAATACTTCTCTCCAGGCTCTCCTCGCATTGAGCATTTGTGTTGAAAAGTCTGCTCTGATCCTAATGGACTTCCCTTTGTAGGTGATTTTCTTCCTTTCTCTCACTGCTTTCAGTATTTCTTTCTTTTGTTGTGTATCTGGAAACTTGATAATTTTATGTCTAGTTGTAGATATTTTTTTTTGTTTGTTTTTTTGTTTTTTTGCTTTTTGGAGACAGGGTCTCGCTTTGTAGTTCAGGCTGGCCCTGAGCCCACTATGGTGCCCAGGCAAGCCACCGTGAACTCAGCAATCCTCCTGTCTCTGCCTCCCGAGTGCTGGGATTACAGGCGTGAGCCACCACGCCCAGCATTATATGTGGTAACCGGGGATCGAACTCAGGTCCTTATGCTTGCAA
>PVIC010008509.1:0-48012 GCA_004025085.1 Thryonomys swinderianus
CTCACTATGTAGCCCAGGCAAGCCTCAAACTCAGCAATCCTCCTGTCTCTGCCTCCCGAGTACTGGGATTACAGGCGTGAGCCACTACACCTGGCACTGTGGTATGTGGTATTGATTGCTGGTGGGTGTGAGTCTCTACACACAGCATTGTATGTGGTTACCGGGGATTGAACTCAGGACCTTGTGCTTGCGAGGCAGGCGCTGGAACCACTGAGCTAACCCTCCGGCCCGGCCCTGTATATCTTTTGATTACTCTTTTTTGCTGGGTGTTTCAGACCAAATTAAAGCGAGGCCTGTGTCAATCAAGGTCAACCCTCTTGTTGTCTCTCAAGGTCAGTTAAGTCTCAGGCATTACTTTGGAACCATGCACAGAGTGTCTCAGCTCCTGTCAATATCAGCCCCTTGGCCGAGTCAGGGCCTTGCTTGACCATGTTGCTTTTGGTGAAAGTGTGGGAGACTTTTCCGCTTGGTGACCCTCCTTTGGCACATGGTACATTTGTCTTCTGGTGTCCAGACTCTCCCTGCTCAGGAGGTTGAGTGACTTACTAAAGATGTAGGAACCTGTAGAAAAGTTTCTCTCATGTCCTAGGTTCTTTTGTTGACCTTGAGGGGCCAGGGCCAAACAGTTATCAATCTCGTTTTGGCCTCTGAACTTTAGTTGTTGAGGGCCTACAAGAGCAGATCAGTGACATAAATGGCTTTTGAAATGCAGAGCGCAGTTAGAGGGCTGTTATTTCTTTCCAGCGACGGTGGTTTTAGCAGAATATTAACAGACAACAGTTATACATTATATAGAGAAACTTAAGACCAATATTATTGTAACAATCATGACATTATCTTTGTAGCACATGTCCATCTTAGTATGGAATAGTCTTTAGACCTCCATCTGATCACATAAAACTCTAATTTGTTATCCTTCATGAGAATACCATCTAAAGAGTGAATACACATTGGCTTGTGCATGTACCTTAGAAGTTCATAATGTTTATCCTCTAATTTTAGTGGTAACATTGTTTGGGCTGTTTTTAAGACAAAATATGTTAGTGTAGAGTTTTTTCTAAAGAAAAACTTCAGTTATTAATGTTTACTTTCCGTGTTGGCACCTTGAGATAAGTAAGTGGGTTTTGGGTTGCAGTGTGACACTCAGCTTCTAAAACATTTGCCAACTTAGGTGGCAATAAGATATGCCATGTAGAGTGGTGTAAATATACTCTGTGATATTCACACAATGACTGAGTGTTCCTCTCATTATGTATGTCTTAATGAAGGTTTCCAAGAGCAACAACCAAGTGATGTATTTCTGTCCTACTACAAAGCCTTTATGTGGAATCCTCTCTGTGAGATAGTTAAACACCAAAGAAAATAGACTGCATATCAGTTAAGCAGCCCTGGGCTCTGACAGCTGCTGGACCTCTCTTGAGTTTCTGATTGTGCATCTATAACTCTACAGATGGAGTCATAGCCCTTTAGAGTCTCTGTAAAGGTTCAGTGAGGTGTTTGAAGTATTTGGCCAAATTACGTGTACAACAGAATGATTTATAACTTCCTGTTCTGTTTCCAATTGAATACAAAAATATATTTACCTATGGAGTTTGTAGTAAATATGCCTTAATGTCCAAGAAAACTATTTAAATTTTGCTAAAAGTTCGCTCTCAGTCCAGCCCAATCATGGCAAAGCATGCATGTGTTAAATCAGTGTTCTATATTTGCGTGTTTTTTTCACAGAAGGTAAATTTGAATGAGATTTTTTTACTGGGTGTTGGATGTTTGATATGGGCTTGGCTTTCTGTTTTGAAATTGCTGTGCTTCCATCTGTGGTAAAAAAAAAAACTGGAAATATCTTATATGCACCAAAATAATGGAGAAGTTGAGTTAATTTTTTCTGTTCTACCTTGATTATAATATTGTTTTATAAACTTTTTTGTGTAGAATTCTGTAGAAAAGAGAAAATGAGCAAGATATTGTTAAGAAATACTATATGAAGAATACTTCAGCCTTCTAAAAAGTATATGCTGGTAGATGGAAAGGAGGTTGAGAAGGCCTATAAAATTAAAATAGCTGTGGTTTTATTATATGAGGGCACTATGATGGCTTTTTACTTTAAATAATTTACATTGTTTTAAAGTTGCTTTAATAGCATATAGAAACTGTAATAGGTTAAAAATACCTACTGGTGTTTGTCCTCTACTTTATGGACTCTATTAAGAGAGATAAAACAAAAGTTAATTATAAAGGAAGGTAGACAGTATTGATGAAAGTCCTAGCTCTTAGGAAAAGAGCTTTAAGGGTAATAGGTTATACTTGACAATGTACTGAAAGGACATTTTTAAGGTTGATGAACGATATCTGCAAGTCTCCTAATTAGCTGTGTCTCCATGAGCAGGCCATTTAACCTCTAAGGATCTCAATTTCCTCATTTGTAACATCAGAGAATTAAAAAAGAGATAGTGAAAGAGAGAGAGAGAGAACAGAGAGAGAGAGAGAGCTAGAGAGAGGGAGGGAGGGAGGAGAGAGGTACATTTTTGACATACAGAGATATGGATTGGTGGCTTGGGTACAAAGTTATCTTCCTAAATTCTTGCACATACAAGAAGTGAAACCCAGAGAAGTTTGTGAGCAGGTCCACTTCCACCCAAAAGCGGACCCTGACTGGTACTTTTTGTTTAAGCGTTGCTCCCTCTTTTCTTCTATACCTGCGACACTAGTAAGAGGGATTTCTTTTTAAGCGAATTGTAACTAGGAAAGTGAACTGTAGATCTCCTCCAGAGACATCACGAAGAAACAACTCACTACTTCATGTAATAAAAATACTTGTTACATACATTTACATATACATGACTGTATTAGGTAGAATTATGCAAATTCTTTTCTCTAGTGACCTTCAGTATAGGAATCACTGAGTCACATGGCTTTCGAGGGCGGGAGAAAGACCCCCACTTCGAGTGACGTTGACATGCAAGTATTTGAGCAGTGAGGGGCTGCAAATGCATTTTAGAGAAGTGTACAGTGCTTTCTGCTATAAATGAGAAGGAAAATGCAGTGGCCACACTGTTATTCACTCTGAATTCAGCAAAACAATTGGGAGAGGGCCACCATGTAATCTATGCTTCAAAGTTAATTAAGTGGGTGAAAGAAGATCGTGCATTTTTAATGTAAGTTTTTACTCTGGTTCTTCCACTAGTAGCAGTCTTCATATAGAGAATCACAGAGCCTCAGAACAGCTGCTTGGGTGAACCGGCTTCCAGCACCCTCCAGGCAAACTGTATCACATCAGCTACAGGGGCACAAGCAGAAGGTGTAACACTCCTGCTCCCCAGAGGAGCCCCCACGAGGCAGAGGTTTCTCCATCACAAGCTTGCTCCCTCCTGGGTGTCCTCATATTGTCCTTGGCCAGGCTTTCTCCTTCACTTGTTTACACCTAGATGCTCATCACTCAACTGGCATGTAGCCTTCCAGACCTCACAGGGATTTCACTGCATGCTTGGACTTGCTCATTCTCTGGGGTTGAAGTGGGTTTGCTAGTACCCACGTCTCATTCAGTCCTGAGCCAAGACACTCAGGTAGCAGTTTGGGTTCCCATAGGCAGGGAGAACTTGCCATCAGGTTTCTGGATATAGCACATACGTTATCATTTGATCTCACTTTTTTTTTTTTAGACAGGGTCTCGCTTTGTAGTTCAGGCTGGCCCTGAGCTCACTACGTAGCCCAGACAAACTTTGAACTCAGCAATCCTCCTGTCTCTGCCTCCCAAGTGCTGGGATTACAGGCGTGAGACACCACGCTCAGCAATTTGATCTTACTTTTATTTAAAAAACAATCATTAATATTTATATTAAAATGTACAATGCTTTAAAATACTTGCTAAATGCAAAATCAGTAAGAAAATGTTTACTTATTAGTATTTGTTTGCAATACATAATGTTTAGATTCGTTAGGAGGTTGGTACTCATACACAACACATCTTAACCCCTTGTTCATCCTCTTTTCCTCTTCTCCCCCATCTCTTGATCCCCTTCTCATTTGGGAAAGATCTATTCCCCTATTTCCTATTATCTTTTACTTTGCTTCTTATTCCTAACTTGAGTTTCTAATATAAGGTAAATCATGTAACATTTGAGTTTGGGTGTCTGATTTATTTCACTTTACATCATGGTTTCAAGTGCATCCATTTCCCTACAAATGACTCATTTATCTTTTTTAGAGCAGAGTAGTTATTATTGTGTGTAAATGCCACATTTTGTTTAATAGAGTTATAACATAAAGACTAATGGTAGAACTAGTCTCACTAGGTTATTTATTTGGCCCATGGACCATCTTCATTCTGTTCTATTTGTGTGTGTATGTGTGTGTGTGTGTCTGTGTGTGTGTCCGTGTGTGTGTGCACATGTGTGTATATGTTGAGAATGCAGTGTGAAATCTCCCTTAACAAAACCCTTAAGCATACGGTCAGTCTTGCAAACTGAAGGCACGTTGTTGTACAGCAATGGAAACTATGCGAACTTAACATCAATCCCCCATTTTCTTTCCGTCAACTTCTCACAACCACCACTCTACTCTGCTTCTGTGAGATCCACCTCTCTGGTGTCTTTATGACCAGCTTCTTTCGCTTAGCAGTGTCCTTTAGTTCCATTCATGTTGGTGCATAGAGTTGCATCTCCGTTTTAAAGACTAATATTCCACTGCATGAATATACCACATTTTCTGTATCCATTCATCACTGGACATTTAGGCTGTTTCCATATCTTTGTAAAGATGGACAGCATTACAGTAAACATGGGAGCACAGATATCTCTTCAAAAACTTGATTTTAACTTTTAAAAACATACTAAAAAGTGGGCTTGCTGGATCCTAAGTTAATATTTTGAAGACTGTCATACCTTTTCCCATAGGAAGTGCATTTTATATGTCCACAAGCGAAGTACAAGAGTTCCATTTTCTCATTTTCCTCAATGTTTACCTTTTTCTCTGTGGTGCTGGGGATTAAAGTCAAGGCCTTACATGTTGCAGGCAATCATTTTACCACTGAGCTATGACACCTGTAGTCCTCTTTTTGTAGTAGTCCAATATCAGGTCATAATCTCATCATGGTTTTTTTTTTTTTTTTTTTTGCTTTTTGAGACAGGGTCTTGCTTTGTAGTTCAGGCTGGCCCTGAGCTCACTATGGTGCCCAGGCAAGCCGCTGCGAACTCAGCAATCCTCCTGTCTCCGCCTCCCGAGTGCTGGGATGACAGGCGTGAGCCACCACGTCCGGCATTGTGGTACGCAGTGTTGATGGTTGGTGGGCGTGTCTCTACGCCCAGCATTATATGTGGTTACCGGGGATCGAACTCAGGACCTTGCACTTGCGAGGCAGGCGCTGGAACCAATGAGCTAACCCTCCGGCCCCTCATCATGGTTTTTGATCTACATTCACAGATGCCTAGTGATGGTCAATATCTTTTTATATACTTTTCCTCCATTGTGATTTAGACCTAAAAAATCTCCTAAAAGTATCATGTGTTCAGAGCTAGGAATTTTGGAAAGTGATTGGACTGTGGAGGCGCTGTGCTTCTGGGTTGACCCACTGAGGGGTTAATAACTGTGTGTTCTGTCGGGGGGGGAGGCTGGTGGTCTGGAGGTTGGTCCCTGAGGATGTGACCTGGAGAGCTGCTTGTCTCCAGCTCCCTGCTTCTTTCTCTGCTACCTGGCTGCTAAGGACCAGCCAGGTTTCCTTGAGCTGATTTCCTGTTGTGCTCTTTCAGCTGCCATTTTTGCATTAGAGCCAGCCAATGATGAGCTGAAACCTCTAAAAACACAAAGCCAGAGAAACCTCCCCTTCTTTCAGTAGAAGGTGTCAAGTACTACATTTTTGCCAAAAACGGCTTATATAGTCCATTTCTAAATGTCCTTCCTCCTTTTCCTCATTGCCATGTGGTTACAAGAAGAGTGCCATATATATTTTGGGTATTAGTTCCTTACCAGCTATATTTTTCAAATATTGTTCCCATATTGTAGCTTTCTTTTCATTCTATTGCATATTTCCTTTGCTGAGCAGAAGCTGTTTGGTTTGATATAATCCTACTTGTCTAGTTCTCCTTTCGTTGCCTATAATTTTGGTATCATATAATGAAAATTCTTAAAATATTAAACTATTAGAAGTATTTTTGGCATTTCATAACATAACCACTTACTTCTGCCAAGACCACAGATATGATTTAAGAAACATAAGCATGACTAGCAGAGCAAGCTGGGAGTTGTGTGAAGATAGGTTTGAGCACCTTTTCTTCATGCTGAAGGACAAGGCTGTTCTTCACAGTCAATTCATCATTCTAATCAAATAGTGATAAAAAATACACATTTTGATTGAATTTTTAATGCCATTTTGTCATTGCTTAAAATGCTGTAAGAGATGAGACAGGCAAGTCATAAGGCTGGAAAAAGAATGACAGTTGCTTAAATTAAATTTAAAGAAAACACATATGATGATTTAAACTAATGAGTGCTGTTTTCCATGGCAATCACTAGTTGCATAAAACCCTTAGTAATTCAAAATGAATGTGCTTTCTATTTTTTCCCATTCTTTGAGTAATGTGCCATGTAGCAGTAATTTAACACAGAAAATGCGAGAATTCTGGACATAAAACAAGGAGGGAACCAAAATTCACTTTCCAACTGTTCTTCAGTCACCATTGGCTGTTTGACTCATGTTTATCATATTTCAAGGAAATTATGTACAAATCACCCTCCTCAGTGTGTGAGTCTCTTGAGGGCAGTGACCACATCATGTCTATCTTTCTATCTTGCACACGCCCACTTCTCATTCCCAAGCTCCCCCAACTCCAGCAACTAGCACAGTTCTTGGCTTATCCCAAGCACACAACAAGTACTTGTAACTAGAGCAATATGAAGTAGAATCGTTCTTGCATGTTTCTCCAGAACCTACCCTTTTTTCTCCTTCTTTTTCCATACTTCACATTTCCCTGTGATTTAGGTGAGATGGGACCTACTGTTATTTTATAAAATGGAACCTAAACTGACTTAAGCCCCTTAATATATCCCATCCTTTTGGCTACAGTGGTTGGACAAGACATTTATTTGAAGGTCTTCAGGCTGGAAAGGCCCTGTCGGACCCAAAGCCAAGGTTGTCACTTTAATTTTCCAAATGACAGGCCTTTTTGATCTTTGAATCTGGAATCATGTAGCTCAGTGAGACAGAAACCACTTGAGGGCATCAAGGGAAGAACCAAGCAGATATGAAGACTGTATTGAAGAGGCAAAGCAAGAAATGGAGAGAAAGAAATTTGGTGTAGTTCATATTTCTTGGAAGCCACCGAGAAAGATTTAGCCTGATGTCTGTTTATCTTGGGCTTCTCACATAGATGAGGCAGCAGGTTGTTTTCATGTTTTAAGACAACTTAAGTCTTAAAAGCATTTGAGACAAGCTAGTTCTTTAGAGCTTCTGGGCTGGAGAAGAAACTCACAGCAGCCCTGGCTCCTCAGAACCCAGAGAGGAGGCTCTGCTTGACTTGCTGTGCTCTAGACCCTGGGCCAGGTCCCATCTAAGTGTCTGTGTGTTGAGCTCATTTCATTCATTCTCAAAAGGACCCACTCCCCCATAAGAAGAAATGATAACTTGTCTCTCCTCTTGTTAGGTCCTTTGTAATAAACTCCACAAAATTTGCTTTCTTCAGTTTAAGGCTTAAAAATCTACTTCACATGGTTGTTGAACATTGGTCATTTTCTTTATCACCCATGTACCAAAAGTCCATCCATGTAAACTCATACTGTAGATTTTTGAACACTACAGATTTCTGTTCCTAATCTATAGAAGTAACCTCCTTCAACGGATACCCCACCTCTTCCCACCAGGCTTCTCCTCCCACCATCATACCCAGCTATAAACCCATTGGTGGATAAATTCAGTATCACATATTGATGATCCAGTATGATACAACCATATCCTGTCACTTCTCCAAAGCTGCACTTGTGGGCACATGAAGCTTTGGGGGGAGATCTGTGTATAAGTCACAACATTTCACTCTGGACTCCAAAAGACTCATGTACATCCCTTTATGCAAAATGACTTAGTCAATCTCTAAGAGTTACTGAAGTCCAGTAGTTTCAGTACTGCTAAAAAGCTCAAGTCCAAAATTTCCTCTAAGATTGAAACTCTTAGCTAGGAGCTCTTGTGAAAATAAATAAAATAAAAAGAAAGTTAAATACTTGTAACATACAAAGATAAAGATAAATGGCCATATTCCAAAATGTACAAATAATAAAGGGATGGAATTAAAGTAAGACAAAAACCCAGCAAATACATATTAAATCCTATAGTTCCAAAGGCTTCTGAACCCCATGTTCAGGCATTCACAGCAATGACCCCAGTTCTCTGTTACCAAATTTCTGTCTTAGTTATTTTCTTATGACTGGGAAAAAATATTGGTTATTCACAAGTTAAAGGAAGAAAAATTTTAGTTCATGGTTTGTAGAGGTTTCCGTCTCTAGTTGGTTTGCTCTGAGGCAGAGAAACATAGTAGAAGGACATTGCAGAAGAGAAACACCTCATGGCATGCAGGAAGCAGAGAGCCATAAAAGAGGACCAAGTTCCAAGCCACACTCACAGGGACCTGTTACTCCTGAACAGTCTTCACCTCCCAACCTCATACACAAATGTAAACTCATCAGCAGATTAATCCTGTATCACACAACCAGTCATTTCCCAAAAGCTTCACCTATGAATATGTAAGGGTTTGGGGGCCATCTAATTATAAATCGTAACAGAGGGGATGGTGGGTGGAATGGAAAGATGTCAGTCCAAAGGTACAAAATTGTAGTTAGCCAAGAGTAAAAATGAGAACTATTCAAAGTCATAGATGTGTTAATTAGTTCAATTTAGTCATTCTATATTGTATACATATAATACGACATCACTTTGTAGCCTATAATTATACATAATTTTTTCAAAATAGAGTAAAGCCTATCATATCTATTTCTAAGATTTTACATTTATATATAATCTAAGTATAAAGTTATAGCAGATAGTTGAAATTAGAAATCACATCTTTCTAAATACAGTTTTCCAAAGATTATTACAAGCTATGCATATTATGAATGCTAAGAAAGTGTTTATTGATTGATTAGCATTGATCAGAGATTGTAGGATTTCATTTTACATTCAGGAATTGGACAGAGGGGAGGCATTTTAGATACATACTCACCCAAGGGTAGAACACGGGGCAACTGAAAGAAATGAGGTGGTGTTTGGTTCAATGTCCCTGAAAAGAAAATCACTAGTAGGTTGGTTGCCTGTGACCCTGAAATATTGTTCACTAACAAATTGACTCTTTTATTTCAATACATTCAAGGATGATTCTTTTAGACAAAGAAAAGAAAACTTTTAAAATTTTTTGGTGTTAGCCAATAACGCCTTGAAACTTAATCAATTTGAGGTCAAAAAGAAGTAATGATAACTAACTTTGGTTGGGTTTTCAGAGAATAATATACATAGTGTATGGTTAGTTAAAATAATGACCATGAGCAGTAGAGGAAGTGCTGGAAAAGGTAGATCAGAAGCCAAGGAAAGGCAAAAACAAGGAAGAAAGAGAAAGGCAGGAAGGAAAAACATAAATGGAAAGAAAAAGAAGAGACATCAGGAATAGGAGAAATAGACATCAGTCAAATTTAATAGTAGTTACAGATATGATTTGCAAGTTACGGCCTTTGGAAAAATTTCTCCTTGCTCATTTGTTTCTCATGGTAGGCCAGGAGCTCTTAGAGGGGTTATACAGGGAAAGACAGCCAGTGGCAGACCTGGAGCTAGAAGCATATCTCCTGCTTTCTTGTCCTCTGCACTTGTCTTATGTTTAATGGAAGTAAATTGCACTAGCTCAGCAGTTGCCTTGTTTGAACCTCTCAGAGCCAGTTGTCACCTGTTATTTCTGCTCTTTGAAAGTCTAATTACAGGACCTTGGTAATATTGAGCCATGCTTTCTTACATAAGAAAACAGCTTGTCTGTTTTTATTTCCAGACTTTAAAGTTTATTTTTGAAATAAATGTTTACCTCCCTACAGTCTTCTGAATCTTTTGCAGGTGTGTGAAGGAATGATTTTAGCCTTGGAAAATTGCTTTGGAACATTAGAGATATCTGTCAATTTACTAGCTTATCACGTGGAGTCCCTTTGGTGTAGAAAATGTCAGATCGCTTTATTTTATTCCTTCAGTGGTCAGATTGTTTGGATTACAGAGAAGTTAATGTTAAAGTCTTTTCCCTTTCTACACTTAAAAAAGATCTAAGCCAGGGGTCATATTTGAAATATTTAATAAACATTGTGGGATAGGCAACACTGAGCAGAATAAACAGCCCCCTTGTGTATGCATATAGCCTAAAGATGTCAGCTTGGTGCTGATTCCTGTGGGGAGTAATATAGAGAAGCGCAAATCTTATATACTGTCCATTAAGAAAGCCCTTCAGGAGTAAACAGTATTAACCAAACTATTAATGACTCTCACCACTTCATCTGTCTCACTGCCAAGCAGGGTTGAGAGAAAGGATGAATGAGAGGAGGAAAGAGTGACAGTGAGAAGTAGAGAAGAAACAGCTCCCAGGCCTTTCCTCTTTCTGCTTCTGATCTAAGAATTTCCAGGAGTTATGATGCTTTGCTGACTTGAGGTCTATGAGAGTTGATGAGTCCTAATGAAAAATTTCCCTCCTCCTTTGAAAAAAAAAGTTTAACTTGCTGTGATGCCGTGATGAGGTGATGGATGGATGAGGTGATCCTCATGTGGCCAGGGGTGAAGCGGGGTCCCTGGGAGCTCCACCAGTGCTAACAGGCACCTGAAGTACCTCTGTGAGGAGAGCAGCCAGAGATGGACGCAGTGTGTGACCCTTCCAGTTAAAACCCTTTCTTCCCTACTTCCTCTCCTGTGCGTGGAAGCTCTCTGTTGGGGAGAGGAAGTGAGTGAAAAGCAGAGAAAACTGACTCCTTCAGGGGACATGGTAAAGAATTTACAAAGGCATATTCAGATGATGATGGTGGTAAGCTGACACTTAGGAAGCTCTGGATTTTCTACAGAATTGGCTATCACTTGGTTTCTGGTGGCCAAGGCATGCCCTTCATCATGTTGGTATCAAGAAGTCCCCTGGTCTCCCTTGGATGGAGGTCGGAGAGCAGGAGTTCAAGCAAACAGTTGGACTTAGTGACACTTTCAGATCTAGCCTTTTCTGAAAGTCACACTAGCCAGATCTGCTTTCTTACTAAAGAGGACATGGCCTGTGTCCTTCCTGGCTTGGGCTTAAACTACTCCGGGAGTCTGTGTCGAGTCTGCACCCTCTCTGCTGCTTTCCTCCATGGTTGTCTTTCACTCAGTCAGCGTGGAAGAGCGTCATTAGAAATGCAGAAGTAGAGTTGTTCTGTAGTTGTTCAGTGCCTCTGTCTTCATCTCTTTACAAAATGGAGCTGGTTTAAGCATTTTGTGACCTTGTAGCAGGCACTGCAGTTTTTCCCCAACTCTTCTATGAATGAGTTACTTGTGGAGTAAAATTACATGATTAGCTTACAGTAGGCTTGAGCTTTTCTTGAAGCTAATACTGCTGACAAGTTTGCTTATTTTTCATTGGAGCTGCTCCAGCCGTCTTAATCCTCAGCCCCTGTTGAAGCACTGTGCAAATGCCACTTTGAGAGACACAAGGACCTATTTACTATGATCCTAAGGGGCAGATCCAAGAAGGGGAACAAGTGTTAGTGTATCAACCCTCCACCACTACTGATATCTTTAACTGGAAGAACCATACACCTGCATATACTGAGAAACCCCAGGCAGTAAATGACTTGATGTGAGCCATTATCCAGATCCATCAGCTCACACGGTCGATTGGTCCTGACTCCTAACCTTACTCAACGCTGAGGAGCACCACCAGGTTACTCAAACCACCCTCTGATGTCGGAAAACCGTGTCATGCTGGAGCACTAGATTCCCAAGCTTTAGTCTGCAGCCAGTTCTCAGAAGAGGATCCTCAATGGGACCCAAATGCAGATCACGCAGTAGTAGGAGGGTCCCCTGGGATAAAGGAACATAGAAAACCTTTACATTATTTTGGGCTTCATTCCCACCACAGCCACCTTCTTTATACATCTACACCACAAAGATGTCTTCTCGATTTATCTGGGCCCACAGAGCCAGCCAACTTTTGCCTTCCAGTGGGAAAAGCCAGAAACTGTCCACAGAAGCCAGATGACATAGACAAGGCTGTCTTAAAGGGTTTAAAAATTCCCTGACCATTTTGGGCACACCACTGCCCATAGACCTGAAGGCTTTCCTTCCAGGTCAGCATGGTTGTATATTACTCCATTATGTAGATGATCAGTGATTGGCTGCTCAAACACAGGAAGGCTGCATGGAAAGGACATGATTACTCCTCACTGTCCTCTGGGAGGCTGCCTGCAGGGTCTCAAGAAAGAAGGCCCAGATTTGCCAGGAGGAAGTTAAGTACCTTGGTTGTCACTTGTTACAGGGATAGCACTCTTGTGGGTCTGAGAGAAAACAAGCAGTTTGTTCAGTCCCAGATCCAGCAGCCCAGGGCTAGACCTGAGAGTACCTTGGGACCTCAGGTTTTTGTAGGATCTGGGTATCTAACCTCTCAGTCTTGGAAAAACCCCTTTATAAGGACACAAATGGACAGGGTATGAGAACCTGTGTTAGGGGAATGGGCAAAGCAAAAGCCTTTGAAGAGATCAAACTGGCCCTCATGAACGCGTGGGGTCTAGGGTTTCCAGACATGACTAAGCCTCTCTGGTTAGATGAAGTGTTCTCCAGATGACTTGACTTAGGGGAACAGGCTCTCAAAGATCCTGCAGCCGAGTATTTCTGACAGTCGCAGTTTCATGAAAGAGAAAGAACACCTTGCAGAGTATTTTGTGCTAATCCTGAATTCCATAACTGATCAGAATGTCTGCCAAAAGGGACCTTGGCACAGAAAGCGGAGCTCCTCGCACAAATCTAAGCACTTCAGCTGGTGGCTGGAATACATGTCAACACATACACAGACTCCAAGTATGTCTTCACCACGCTTCATGTGCATGAGGTTCTATAACAAGCAAAAGGCCCGATACACTTGAGAGGTAAAAACATAAGGTATGGGCAGGGAAATCTTGAAAACTTGGATGCCGTCCGAGCCCTTAAAAGGGTGGCAGTCATGCGCTGTCAGGGACATCAAGGAGAGATACAACCACTCAGGGAAGGTGTAAAGCAGACTGGGAAGTTAAGAGGAACAGCAGAGTCGATGGCCATAGCCACTAGACCATTTCCTAGTCCATTACAAGAATGGGATCCTAATCATTCATATCAGGTTGGTTTATTGAAGATAAAGGATGGAGGTTCCCTTCCAGGTGGATGTTTAAAGAGGGCTGGGTAGCAAACCTGGAGGCTCTAACCCCAGCTTTTTTTTTTTGCTTTTTGAGACAGGGTCTCGCTTTGTAGTTCAGGCTGGCCCTGAGCTCACTATGGTGCCCAGGCAAGCCGCCGCGAACTCGGCAATCCTCCTGCCTCTGCCTCCCGAGTGCTGGGATGACAGGCGTGAGCCACCACGTCCGGCATTGTGGTATGCGGTGTTGATTGTTGGTGGGCATGTCTCCACGCCCAGCATTATATGTGGTTACCGGGGATCGAACTCAGTTCCCTGCGCTTGCGAGGCAGGCGCCAGAACCACTGAGCTAACCTTCCGGCCCTAACCCCAGCTTTTTCAGAAAGTTTCAGCCATATAGACCAGACAGCTCTTGAGACCAGAGCTCTGTAAGTCCACATTTCTGTGTCCCCTGGCTCTCTAGCACAGCCCAGGTGGTGTGTGAACATTGTAAAATAGGTGCTTGCCAAAACCCATGCTGAGGGTCTGGGGCTGCTCCTGGGGTACAGTGTCAAAGGGGCCCTCATTTGAAAATGTGATTATGGCTTTCACTGAGCTTTTGTGATTCTGTGGTTGTAGGATTTGTAGTTGTGAGTAAACTTGCTCAGGCTGGGGAGAAGCTTTCCCCTCCTACATGGAAAAGGCATTTGAAGTGGCCCAGATCCTTCTAAGAGAATTCATTCCCAGTTTGGAATTGCTGTTACAACAGCATGAGACAATAGACCAGCATTAATGGCAGGTCTGATGCAGCTAGTGGGCAAAGAACTAAAATGTGGAAACTACACACATCAGAGTATCCCCAGAGTTCAGGGACATTGGAGCGAATGAACCAGACTTCAAAGCTACTGCTAAGCAAGCTGCACCAGGAAAATCACTGGCACTAGGACCAACTCTTACTGGTAACTCTGCTGAGGATTAGATCTGGTCTCACGAAGCAGACAGGGCTTCCCCCTTTGCAATCCTCTGGGGGGTACCACTCCTCTTATTAAGAGAATGAGGAGGGTTTTAAAAGAGCTTGGGAACCTGATTTTGAGAGAACAGATGCAGACATTAGGCTCAGCCTTGGCCACACTACACCAATGGGTTAAGGAATGGTTGCCCATGAGTTTGATCACAGACGCTCACTCTTTCAAGCCAGGGGATGCTGTGCAGGTGAAATGTAGAATGTGCAATCTCTGAAACCCTACTGGAGAAGCCTGTTCACGGTTATCCTGTCTACTCTGACTCCAGTAAAGATGGATGAGATAGTCCCTGGGATTCACTGTGGCAGAGCAAAGTCAGTGTCATAAGACTGGAAGTGAGTCCTCAACTTGTTGGTGCCCAGAGGAAGCTGATGATGCAAAGGAAGCAGGCTGTGACCTCAGGAAAGCCACTGAAAGACAGAAGCCCTGTTCCAGGCACTGCAGAGGCTTATGTGTTTGTGCAAGGCAGAATCCTGAGGATGCTGCCAGCTGGTGACGAGGTTCTGCAAGCATTTTGTGATTGACTCTCTTTAATGCACTGGCTCCTTTGCTCTTCACTGTGTTTGGATCTCTAGCCCTGCTTTTTCCCATAGCACTTGCCCAGGCTGTCCCAGCCAACTGGAAGTGTGGTGAGAGGTGCGTGCTAGCCACCATCTTCCTTTGTGGGTGGGACATTTCGCTAGTATTGAATGCTTTTACTAAGGGCCCCATTGGTGGACCTGAATTCCCCAGCATATGACCCATGTGTTTGCCATACCGGGTCAGGCTAGGGAGTTACTTGGACTTTAACATATCCATTTCTCATGCTTAGGGAGGACCCAAGGGACCTGCCCACGTAATAAGACAACCTATTCTATCTGCCAACATGAGAATCAGTGCACTTCTTTCAACCAAAAGTAATCCCCGACTGAGGAACTGTTCAAAGTCTGACACTCCTCAGGCGAAGGATCATTAATTATCAAAGCCCAGGTTATACAGCTCCATGTGCCAGTATCAGTATTTTTCAGTGTGTGTTTCCCTTAGTAAAAATCCCTGGATAGTCCTAAAATATGGAAGGTTATCATGAGAATGAAAATATAGGCCTTAATATAAGTAAACATGTGGACAGACCTTGCCCCAACCTGCCTGTTACAGTGACTGCTGGACTTACTGACCCTATTGGAGCTGTGTCTCGTGGGCCACTTGAATGGATGAAGATAAGGTGGCAATCCCCCAAAGGGTGTGATCTCAGCTGTGATTTGGGAACCTGTATTTCCATTACTTTCACTGTCTCTAATCCAGAAGACCCTAAGTGGGAAAACAGCCTCTGAATTGGGATATGAGGCATTGATCCAGGTCCTTTGCTACATTTCAAGAAGGTAATTACTCAGTGGCCACATCTTAATCAGATTTTTCCCTCATTTTATGGGGAAATAGAAAGTGCTCTCTCTCTCTCTGATCCTAGCCATAACCCAAAACTTGTTTTACCCCAAGTAGAAACAACAGCCCAGACCTTGAAGGTCTCTTCTTGCTATGTATATGGGGGAACAAACATGGGCTTTCACCGGCCATAGGAAGCTATAGAATTAGATTTCCGTGAACCTTAGATTCTCAAGAAGCCCAGCTGTATCTCAGGGGTTTGGCTTCTCAAGACCTCAATAATTGGAAGAAGCTGTCTTGCCCAGTGGGAAGGAAGACTCCACATTTCTGTAGGAAGTCAAACATATCTGAGTCAAAGGTCCTACAACTCAACTGCATGAAAGACCTAAACTTTGACTACCTTGAAGCAAATCTTAACCCCTTAGTCAACTTTTCTTATCCAAGGGAGTCCTGAGATGGTGTTGATACTGAATGGCAGGCCCCAGAAGGTCTGTACTGAATAGGTGGAAGGATTACATATGTTGTACTTCCCTCATACTGGTCAGACTCTGATGTATTAAGGAAAATCTACTTTGTCTTTCTTTCAACTCCCAGTTGCCAGGGGAGAACTTCTAGGGGTTCAAGAGTATGGGAATGAGGGGACCCATAGAACATGATGTATCCTGTGAATTGGCAATTGATGACAAATCACTCCCTAAATATATAATTCAGTATTATAATTTTGCCACCTGGACAGAGGATTATTGCTGGGGCTACTGCCCCTCCATTTATATGTTAAACCTTATCATTATACTGTAGGCAGTTGTCAAAATTATACCTAATGTGAAATTTCTAAAGCTCTTAACTTGTTAGATAAACAACAGACCAGCATGCACACTACTGTCTATAAAATGTCTTGGTCTTACATAATCTACTTGCTTGTGAGGGAGGAGTTTGTGGGAAATGTAACCTAAGCAACTGCTATGTACAGATAGATAAGAGAAAGGTCAAAGAGATTACAGATTGAATGAAGAAAATTGCTCATGACCTGGAAAGGTTGGGATTACTGGGAAGTCTTTGTGGATGGTTTTCAACTCTAGGGTATTCAAAACTCTCGTATGTATTACTCTTCTGACTTTGAGAACTTGCTTGATCCTCCTTGCATGACTCCTTTGGTTATATGTTCTGTCTTCAGCTTCACTGAGTTGAGGGTCAAAAGAGAAACTGGGGCAGACATGATGTTGTTATGGAAATATAAATTGAAGCAGGACCTGAGAAAGAAAAACAAGTTTCCCCAACTCCCCCTTAAACTTCTCCCTCCTTACAGCTGTTGTTCTTTGTTCTGTTACTAGTAAAATTAGTAACTTTGTCCACCAAGATATATCAAGTGGCAAACCTGTCATGGCTTGACTGATTGCCTTTGTTCTGCTTCTGTTAGTAAGTTTCGTATGGTTGGGTAGATCAACCCCCTCAACAACATATAAACCTAGAGCCCTGCCTTTGAGCTAGGCTCAGCCTTTAGACACAAGTCCTCTGAGCCAGTGCACACCTAAGTAAACCCTGTTTCACCCTGGGTCCTTTTGATCTCTTAAATTCTTCGATAAAACCTCTGAACAAAGATAATGCTCTATAACTCAAAATAAAATGGGATCCGAGCATCAAAGGGAAGAAAATGGTAAGGCCCTCCAATTATGTCAGGACAGGAGCTCTTTCCAGTGTAACAGTGCTATCAGCCTCTGTGTATGCATATGTAGTTCTGGTGTAATTCTGTAATGCAAATTATACCCAACCAACTCTACCAAATTATAACCAAATTATACCTACCTGTAAATTGTTAATGTATATATTTAAGGAAGAGAAAGACACAGCATTGTATAAAAGGTTGCAACTACAGCATGTTTGGCACTCAATCTTTAGATACGAATCTGCTGAGTTAGTGATGGCACAAACAAAGCTGCTCCTTGAGGAAAAGTCCTTGGTGTCCTGTTTTTCTACATGAAAATCGTGCAGCACTGTATTAAATTACATTGTATAAATATACTACAATAATTATCCACTTTAATCTTAGTGGATCTTCACTTTGTTTCCTGCTCGAGGAGGATTCTTGAGCATGTTTTTGGGTGTACCAGTACCCACATTTCTAGTGTATGTATAGTAGATGACATTAAACGTCCTGGAATTTCTCGGTGTTCTTTTAAATGTCCTAGCCACAGGACCAAATACACTGCAGAGAACATTTTTTTTTTTTAGACAGGGTCTCGCTTTGTAGTTCAGGCTGGCCCTGAGCTCACTATGTAGCCCAGGCAAGCCTGGAACTCAGCAATCCTCCTGTCTCTGCCTCCCGAGTGCTGGGATGACAGGCGTGAGCCACCACTCCTGGCACGAGAATATTTGTTTTGCATCTCTTTTTCATGTACTGTGGTTACCATAGCTGTTGGGTTCCTGGGGGACAGGCTCCATGTTCTCATGCACCATGAACAGACAGTTAGGTGTTGCATGCAATGCCAAGGAAAAATCACCTACTTTTTTTTTTCCTTCACCTTAGTTTAATTGAATTTAAAGAGTGAAAGTACTCTGAGAGTGAGTGGGCTCATGTTGGCAGAAGGCAAAACAGGCAAGAATGAAAAAAGAAGATGGCAAGGAGCTGAATGGGCTGAGCTTAAAAAGATTTGAAATGTACACAGGGCCTATGGAACTTCTCAATGGGTCTTTTGGAGCATGATTAACAGTGTTGAGTCAGGCCAGCTGTGTCCACTGCACATGTCCTTTTCCATAATTCTCTGTTATATGCAAAAGATGTGCTCCAACTATATAAACCTTAAGGTCATTATAGGACATGCTAGTTAGTCTAGCATACTTGTGGCCTAGCCTGGAATTTTAGGAATTTCCAGGGATTTCTGTTAACTTTGTCTCTGCTTCTAGGCAGTGGGGCTTAGAACGAAAGTCAGTGGGTTGGCCCTGGGGCATTGTGCAGTTCAGGTGAGTGGAAGGGAGTGATCCAGTGGCCCTACTTTTGCTATTTATATTGTCATAAAATTAGAGCTGACAGTATTTTTTCCCTAAGGAAGGATCTAAAAGATGCCACAACTTCTGTCACTCCTAAAGCTAAAGGGGTTAGGGAAATAAATTAGTTTCATACCTGGGAAACTGAAGCCCCCATCCTGGAGCCAGACTGTCTGGCTTCTGCACAAATTTTATTTACATAGAAGAGCTAGATTTTGGAGGAGATACTTTTAGAAGGAGAGAGAAAAAGCATTTCTTCCTAGGCCTGGGCCATGGGAGAATCTTGGCCTGTGTATGCAAAACTAGCTCAATTGTGTGGTTTTAGGCATAAAACATAAGGCAAGGTGGGTTGGGTGGACAGCATATTTATTATTTTTTTGTGAGATAATTAAAAGTCTGTCTCTTGATTCAGAATACCTCCTATGTCTATTCTGGATAAAATTATTTAAAATTAACATGTTGCAATAATAACATTTCTGGATCTTAGGGCACATATATTGTAACTTGGTGTTGCCGCTTGACTGTATCTCAAAGAGCTTGTATCAGGCATCCATTTATACTCTGAATAGCAACTTTTAAAAGGTAGATAGGTCAATAATATTCAGTCATTTTTTATTATAGCTATTCTGATAGCTCTGTTGTCTTATCTCTTGAGGTTTCAGTTTGTGTTTTTCTAGAGATTAATTAGGTCAATGACTTTTTTCTATGTTTATTGGTCACTTGAATTTTTCCATCATTTTGAAGTACAGGTTAAATCTTTCTTCACTTTTTAGGCTTTTCTTCTTTCACTTCTCTGAATCACAGGCATTCTTTTATATATTCTTTATACAAATGTGAGTTTTGGCTGTGACGCCTTTGAAGTTATAAGTATAGCCCTACTCTGGGTTATTTTTCTTTCAGTTTGTGACTAATTGATGGCCCCAGTTTTAATGTACTATAATTTATCAATCTTCTGTTCAGTGCTTTTAGTATCCTTTAAAAATAATCTTTCCTAATGTTAGTGTCATGAAGATAGTCTCACATGTTATCATTTAGACACTTTACTCTTCAATATTTGGATCTATAATCTACTGGATATGATTTCTGCATTTAGAATTAGAAGTCAGGATTCATCTTAGAGGTGAGAGACCCATATAGACACTTAATTGACCAGACACATTTACTTAAAAGGAATAGCATTTCTCTACTAATTTGTGTCAATTTTTCTTGGAGTTTTACCATCTTTATTATAAGTTTCTATATATTTGTAGGTTATTTTGGACTTTCTGTTATACTGGCCTACTTGTCATCCTTCTATAAATGCAGGAGTTGTGAAATAAATTTCATAATAAACTTGGATATTATGGGATGTTTACACAAAATTGGAATTGTATTTAAATATGGGACAATTTTGGGAGATTTAATATCTGTAAATGAACTTTTAACATTTTTCTTAAAACTTGTTTCAGAAGTAATTACAAATGATTTTTAAAAATTGACTAAAAAGGCAATAACTTTGTTACATTAACATAATTACAGTAACATTAATTTCTATGGTTTATCTAGAGACACTTTGATTTTTCTGCATGAAAAATCATGTGGTCTAACAGTAACAGTTTTACTCTCTATCTAGGTATCCTCATATTGTTCCAAGTTTCAGGGGAATGTCATTCAATATTTCATTATTAATATGTTTATTAGAATTCATAAGTACTTATCCGATGAAAGTTGAACATTTCTATTCCTAGTGTATTATAAATTTTAAAAAGTTTTGAATTGCAGTGAGATTGTATCAATTATTTCTGCACATACTGAGAGGTGATCATATATTTTCCTCTGTTTTGTTGAAGTGGGAAATCATTGCTTGATTTTTCAAGTATTAAATTGACCTTACCTGGCTTGTAATACTAGAGTAAAACCAACGTGGTTATGATATATTACTCTTTTTTATATATCACTGCATTTGATTTGCAGTTTTTTTCTTTTTCAGATAGCTTCTTTTTGGATTAAATTGATGTAATATATGATCTTCTTTGGTAAATGCTGCTTGTACTCATGAAAAAAGTGCAGTGTGTGCAGTTCAGGTGATCTAAAAAAGTCACTTAGGCCAAGCAGCTCGTATCTTCTTTATTTTTATTGATGCTTTGTTCTGTGAGTTACTGAGACAAGTGTGATAGTCTTCTGATACTGTTGTGGCTTTGCCTCTTTCTTATTTAGTTCTGGCAGTTTTTGCCTTATGTATTTTGGGGCCACATTACTATGTAAAACAGATCTAAATTTTTAATATCTTTATGGTAAATTGACCCTTTTATTCTTGAAAAGTTATGAAGCATTGTCTTTGATTTCTAGTAATGATTCTTGGTTTAAAATCTGCTTCATCAGATATTATAGCCATGAAATCTTCCCCTTAGCATTTATAAGTTATCCCTAATTTTCTTCAAATTTCAAACCTATGCACATTTCTCCCATTATTTAGTAAATGAATACTCAGATTTAGCTACCTTTTTTTTTAAACATATATCTTTGTTTCTCCTTTCCTGCTTCCCTGAGTCCTTTTAATATTTTCTTGTATAAGGGTCAGCTGTTAAATAAAATCTTTGTTTTATTTGCTTGACTTCAGTTTATTTGCTATGACTTCAGTTTATTTTTTTTCTGGAAGGGTGTGTTGCCTATGCCATTTTAATTTGTTAGTTGTTTTCTTTTAGTATTTTAAAGATATATTTTTATTTTCACACCCCTGTTGAAGATAAAGCTTCTTTTTCTCTGATTGCTTTTAAAATTTTTGTTGTCTTAATTTTAACACAAGGGTCATAGGTGAATTTATTTAAAAGCATTACTGTTTACCTGCTTGAGGTTCACTGTATATCTTGAATTGAATTTTTACATGGAAAGATAGATAAATAGATACTTCTGTAGTAGTAAGAACATGTCACAAGAGGTCTAATCCCTTAATAACACTTACAAGTTCACAACATAATCTTGTTAACTATGGGTACTATGTTGTAAAACAAACTTAAGATTCCTAGAACTGATCCGTTTTGCATAACTGAAACCTTATGATGGTTGAACAGAAACTCCCTCTGCTCCTCCCTCATCCTCCCCACTCAGCTTCTGACAACCACCATTCTACTTTCTGCTTCTGTGATTTTGACTATTTTAGATTTTTCATATAAATGAAACTGTACACAATTTGTGCTTTTGTGACTGACTTAATTTCACTTAGTAAAATGTCCTCCAGATTCATCCATGCTTACATAAGACAAGATCTCCTTTTCTAAAAAGAAAACCAAAAAAAAAAAACAAAACCCCAGCAAAAATCTCTGAATAATATTTCACTAAAGTTACATATCACATTTTCTGTATTCATCAATCTCATGATGAACAGTGAGGTTGTTTTGATAGCTTGGTTATTCTGTATACAGATGTAGTAAACACAGGAAGGTAGACATTTCCTGAAGATGTAGATTGATAGCTTGATTTGGACAGTTTTTAGAAAGTTCTTATATATCATGCCAATTAATTTTAATTCTTAACTGAATGAACTGTGTTAAGAGGCTCCTGGAGGGTGATTGGTCATAGGAGTGCGAAACTCATCAACAGGGTAAAGCACTGTTGCTCAGGGCTGCATGTGCTGTTAGGAAATGGAACGCAGCTCAAGGGTGGGTGGCTGGGGTGTGTCCCAGGAAGGTATGACTTTCACTGGTGCAGATCTCTGAGCTCTCATTCTTGGCTGCTGTGAAGAGCAGCTTTGCTCCACGGTACTGTCTCTCTATGGTGTTTCTATGTTGGCATCAGTCAATCATGGGTTGAAAACTTTCTGCTTCCTTTAAACTACTCTTCCTTTAAGTTGTGGCTGTCAGGTAGAGTGGTCCAGTGATGGGAAAACTGACCAATTGAGAAAATTGGCACCACAGCACTGGGGTCATTGCTGTAATATATTGAGCACGTGGTTTAGAAGCCTTTAGAATGTGTTTGTGGCAAGCTTTTAGAATCAGGCTAGAAAAAAATCCTAAAATGTGGTAAGCAGAGCATCATGTGGGACTATGGTTGTTTACTGTGAGGTCTGGCCAAGCAGTCACCTCAATGCTGTCTCCACATCTAGTGCTGGAGTCCTGAGACTGCAGACGGACCATCATCATATGAAGGTTATAAGCAGACTAAGCCCAGAGCAGCATAAGTTGGATCTTCAAAAACAGTCTGAAATCCCTGTGTGGTCATGTTGCCTCTGACTTGGTGATGGAAGGTTGCCACTGAGGCCAGGGCCTAGCATTACAAAGGATCAAACACCTACAAGACGAGGAAATGGAAGAAATTGCTGGACTGGTGAGGGGAGGGCGTCAGGTCAAGGCATTGCTGTCTGCGAGGGAGGCAAATGAGCATGTTAGCAATAAAGATGTGATTGTAGACATACCAGGATTCAGAGGTAGTTTTACAATTTTCCTTTTCCTCTTTGCCTGTGGTCTCTGAACCCCAGGGAAGGCTTGGGGTTCTTTAAATGTCTTCCACTTGAGTAAGTCAGGCACACTAGGGACGTTCAGAGGAATTGAAAATTAGCTGACTTGGGACTTTGATTATCTGGGGGGTTTTAATACAGCAGTACTTGTAATAGTGTTTGATTAAATGATGGGAGAAGAATAACTATGAAATGTCTGCTTCCTCCTTTTCATCTTCCAATATCATGAGAAACCTTACTAGTAGCCCATCCTGACTGGCGACACATTCCAGAAAAGGAGTCGAGGGGTTGTAATTTAGCCTGCCCCCACTGACACATCACAAAGCTGTCATCACGTGTGGTAGAGTGAATTTCATACTTCAGAAACACTCCCATTGATTCCCCCTAGGTATGGCTTTCTCATTCTCCTATTTCTGATCTTCTGCTCTCTTGCTGTTCTTCATCATCTAGGCACAAGACCACACATGACTTAGGTGGGGCCTGAAGGAAGGGACTTGACTCATAGTGGATGATATCAAGGTTTTGTGCTACCTGGTCAAGCTCAAGTAAACATAATGGAATGTTGCTGTGCCCTGCTGCCTTTGGTAGGTCTGACAGAATTCACGTCCTGATGAGCAGTTGGAGCTCCATGTTCCCTTGATGTCCATTTGCCTATGGTCACCTTTTTTTTTCTCTATGTTAGGATGTTTTCTCTCTAAAAGCTGTGTAATTCTGTATTTTCAATGGTATGATCTTCCTGTGGAGTCTCAGGGAGCTACCCTGAGGCATGGAATGAAGTTGTCTTGGTAGGTGGGTTTGAAAATGCTGAATTCCCTGAATGCTCCTGAACAAAAGGTTCTGTGAATCATTCACTCCCAATAATAAGGTTAAGATTGGTGGAGCATAGTTTTGAAGTTTGAGAATTCATTCTCTCTGGAGCTCTGTGTTCTTACGATTGAATACTGGCCCTCTTCCACAACTTTCCCTGTCTTCCAGCTGCAGAGGTTTGTAAATGCTTGCCAGGAGGTCCTCTGTCTTTTACACTTCTTAAACTGGTGATTAGTTACCCTCAACCTTTTATCATCTTTCTCCACTAGTCCCCAGTCACAGCCATTCCAAGAACCTCATAATTATTATCTTCTCCGTGTGACAACTGTAATCACCAGTAGGGATTTCTTCACCGGTATCCTGTCTCAGTTCACCGCCAGTGAAAATTTTAATGCTACCTATTACTCTGAAGAAAAGTCTGAGATACAGCTTTTCATGTAGGACATTTATCATGGATTCTTTGAGGGTCAGTCCCGTGGAAGAGTGAGGGAAAGGAGACAGATAGTGCATGGGGGTACACTACAATTTGGTGACTATGGCTGCCTCAGGTAATCTTTTCAAGGTGTTCGGCTGCTAGGGACCCTTCTACACTTGAACTGCTTTACATTGAGGAGGTCAAGTCAGCTCATTTGCTTCTCCTTTGGTCATTGGAGCAGAACTGCCTCAGGGAGGGTCATGACTTAGAGTCAGGTGCCTTTTCCAGCTGATGAAAAAAATCCTTGAAAATAACTCGTTGGATATCAGAAGGCTGTTGGCACTCAGCAGAGTGGGGCAACCAGGGAGTGAATCTTGATATCCATTTGTAGTAGTTTCCTGAAGAATTCCTGTTCTAAGTTGCCTTGACAGTGTCATTTAGTTCATAGTGGAATGATTGATTTTACATAAAGTAGATTGTCAATGCTTGGAGTGGAATCTTACTGCCTGTCCTTTTATTTGGCTTTGGATAGCTCAGGGCTTTTAAAAATTTTATTTGGAGATTATTGAATACATTGTAGTGTATCATTATATAGTTCTCTGTTTTCTGCATATATTCTTTCCCACTGTTGACTTCCCAGAGTCATTTGTGATCTCCACCAGTATTCCATGATTCTTTTCAAAATATCCACAGTTCAGTCCTGAATTTCTTTTGTCTTTTTTCACTGATAGCATTCAATCACTACCATACATTCTCCTCATCTTTGTTTGTGGATAGTTGTTGAAATTCTTTCATTCATACTTACTTTGGGGGGATTGTTAAGTAGGTGATTGTGTCCACAAAATAATAGCAGAACAGATAAATCTTTGATATATATTTAAACTACTACTCATTAACCCTCATTACAAAGGTTGGAGTGAGAAACGTAAAGCATCAGTAGGTTCACAACTCCATACAGCTTTTCTAAGTAAGGATTCCTATTTACTCCTAGAATTTCTGTAATGACCCAGACTATGGTGTAGACTTCAGGTCTGCTTCCTCTGCTGATGCTTATAAATTGTGTAACAGAGATAGGATTATGTAACATTGCTGATTTACTTTTTTTTTTTTTTTTTGCTTTTTGAGACAGGGTCTCACTTTGTAGTTCAGGCTGGCCCTGAGCTCACTATGGTACCCAGGCAAGCCGCCGTGAACTCAGCAATCCTCCTGTCTCTGCCTCTTGAGTGCTGGGATTACAGGCGTGAGCCACCACATCCGGCATTGTGCTGATTTACTTTTAAATAAAATAAAGGAAATAGTGTGGGGCTGTACTCAGAGGACCCAGCATCAAAGGTAGACAGACTTTATTCATCAGTCAGCTGTGTGCAGCTAAAGCTGCACCCATTGACAAATCAGAATTTAAATCCTTCTTCTTGTGGAACGCACGGGCATCAGTGGAGAGGGGTGTTTCTGTCTCTCAACTCCTCAGTTCTTGTTTAGATTTGTGTCAGTGTTTCCTCAGCTCCTTAACTTAGTTTCTTCTTTGATACAGAAAAAAACCACTTATACTCCCTGTGTTGCTAAAACTATAAGATAAAGGAGAGAGGGGAGGACAGAGACAGAGAAACAGATGGAGAGGGAGAGACAGACAGAGGGAGAGTGTGAATAAATTTGGGATAGTATAAAGTTAAAAAATATCTCACAAATTTTATTCATTTTCCCTCATGGGCTTTTTTTTCTCCCTCACACTAAGATGTTAATTAAAATTCCCATTAGAATTCTTGCTTCTGTGTTTATGCCTTAGGTTATAGAATGAATATCTGTTGATTATATTGCTGTCATCCATGTCCTCTTTTTCCTCCTCCTCGACTGTTTTCTTAAAGATTATGGCTTTTCCTGCCATACAATTTGTGTAGTACTGACGATGCCTGGTCTCAATACCTTAAGTCACTCAACTCTTGATAACAGTGATTGATTTAAAGAAGATACTGGGATATTGTGAAGCCTAAGATGATACTAAGGAGGGATTTGGTAGCATGTTTTGGGAAAGTTCCTTTCACTCCAAGAGAACCATCAAAGGAGGGAGAAAAAGACATTTTCTAGTCTTAAAGGAGAAACCACTCATTAGCACTGGAAATCATTGTGCTACTCTCAGGAGGACCAGAATGGGGCTCTTAGGATTAATCACGCATTGCATACAAATGAAAAGAGGTACAGAAAATAACTGGGTTTCTGTGAGATGTCTGAGCCAGCGGATGCAGGAGCACCTGAATTATCCAGTACTCCTGAGTCATATGAAGCAATAGATTAGCTTATTATTTAATAAAGGTAGAATTGAGTTCTTTGCTTTTTACTGTCAAAGCAGTTCTGCTAATACCTGAGGATCCAAACATTCTCCCATGAAAGTGTCAGCAAGTTTGTGTGATAGTCGATTATTTTTCCAAAATACCTGAGGAAAATCAGCTGAAAAGAGGGACAGTTGATGTTGGTTCATGGCTTCAAAGCTTTCAGTCCACGGTCACTCGACTCTGTGGCTTTGCTGCTTTGGGCTTTGGGACTTTGTGGTGGGAACATGTGCTGGGACAAAGTTGCTCAGCTCATAGAAGCTGGGAAGCGGAGAAACTGGAAGGTTCAGGAGCTCGTATAACACCACAGGCTGGTTGAAGACTGAGTCTTTAGTAAATGAGACAGAGGGACATTCAGGATCCAAACTGAAAGGATGACTGCGTATTTCTTCTAGGTCTGCCATTGGTCAACTGCAGCTTTGGTGAAGCCCTGCCTTGAACTCTTTACTGAAGGGCTTTATTTAGTCACAGAATCACAATTAATTACCTTCTAGTGACTTTTCAAATTATTCATAAACAGGTAAAATGAAAAGCATAATTTATTTGACCCAGTGTAACCAAACTTGTTATTTAATTGTGCAATTATTTTGAAGTTGTACTAAGTAAAATAATTACTAGTATAATACTGTTAATTTTGGTCATCTTTCTAATCTAGAATATATTTTGTATTTATAGCATGTAATTTTAAATAATAGAGATGAATTCACAGGCCATGTTTTGGTTGTTCTCTATGGGCAAGGCTCTACCTTCCTCTGAAATTTTTGTTTGAGTGTAGGGTTTTGGTATTTTACTTACATTTACAATTATAGTTAATCCTGATTTCCCTTTCATGTACAAAGTTAAACAACTTTCCATGTGATTATACATTAAATTAATTGAACATTTTGAACTCAGTATCTATTGTTCTGTTGTTTTCTGTAAGAATATATTAGTTATAACACCTCAACAATGTTTCAATTAAAATTTCTTTTTTTTTTTTTTTTTTTTGAGACAGGGTCTCGCTTTGTAGTGCAGGCTGGCCCTGAGCTCACTGTGGAGCCCAGGCAAGCCTCGAACTCAGCAATCCTCCTGCCTCTGCCTCCCAAGTGCTGGGATGACAGGCATGAGCCACCACACCCAGCACTGTGGTATGTGGTACTGATTGCTGGTGGGTGTGAGTCATGCCCAGCATTGTATGTGGTTACTGGGATGGAACTCAGGACCTTGTGCTTGCGAGGCAGGCGCCCGAACCACTGAGCCAAATCTCCAGCCCTAAAATTTCTTTTTTTAATCTGGTAAGGCAAAGTGATATCTCAACATCTTTTTCAGTGACTGGAGAAGACCCTGAATTTGCCATATGTAAACAAGATTCTTGTTTATGTTTGTTCATATAATTTTTCTGGCTTTAGAGAAATTGATTTGTATGTTTTTCATTAAAATTACTAAATATATGCTGGGCGTGGTAGCTCACACCTGTAGTCCTAGCACTCGGGAGGCAGAGACAGGAGGATTGCTGAGTTCAAGGCTTGCCTGGGCTACATAGTGAGCTAGCCTGAACTACGAGCGAGACCCTGTCTCAAAAAAAAAATTATTAAATATAAAGATAGAAAATAATGTCATATGTGGTGGTGCACTCCTGAAATCCCAGGACTTTAGAGGCTGAGGTAGCTGCAAGTTCAAGGCCAGCTCGGGCTACATAGTAAGTTCAAAGCCAGGAATCCAGCCCTATTACCAAAAATACCTAGATAGTTCCTTTCCCTTTTTTCCAAATCTTATCCCTCTAGCCATGTTATCAGTGAAATAGAGTAGTTTAAGGAGAAGTCTAGAGAAATGAGAGGGAATTGTTCATAAAAGAAGTAAAGGAGGGCCAGAGGGTTAGCTCAGTGGCTCCGGTACCTGCCTCGCAAGCGCAAGGACCTGGGTTTGATCCCCGGTAACTACATGTAATGCTGGGCGTGCAGACACGCCCACCAACAATCAACACAGTTTACCACAATGCCAGGCGTGGTGGCTCACGCCTGTCATCCCAGCACTCGGGAGGCAGAGACAGGAGGATTGCTGAGTTCGCGGCGGCTTGCCTGGGCGCCATAGTGAGCTGAGGGCCAGCCTGAACTACAAAGCGAGACCCTGTCTCCAAAAAAAAACCAAACAAACAAACGAAAAAAAGAAGTAAAGGAGAAGAACAAGAGGAGGAGGAGGGGCAGAAGGAAGGGAAGGGGGAGGAGAACAGAAGTTAGTATGTGGAGAAGGTTGTGGAGGTGGCAGACGACATGGAGAGGGAGAAGCAGATGAAGGATGAGGAAATAACCAAGAAGAAACCCACTCCTAATAGTGCAGTTCTTTTGCATGTTGTACACAGAATCATAGCCAAACTCTCATGTTGTCATAAGGTTTCATCAAAATCTTTTTTTATGATATCTTCTGTTATTTTCATAAACATACACAGATTAAAACTAACCTTTTGAACACTGCTTAGAAGGCCCTCCAGCCTAATTCCATGAATGAAGTCCCCAAGTAGTACTGTTTGACATTTTCTTGAGAAAACCGTGCAACTTTATAAAGAGGCTTTGTCATATTCCATTTTCTGACTAGTTCATATTTTGAAGCAGGACTGAAAGAGAAGTAGGGTCTTCCCAGTCTTGGGAGTTCCTCTTACCCTGCAGTCACTGCCCTCCTCCCGCTATAGCTGTGGCTCCTTGTTCTGGTGCCAATAGAATTGTAGACAGAATTTGTCCTGTGAACAAAATTCATGGCACTCTGTTTTCATGTGAGTCATTCATTTCATGTTTTCATGTGATTCTGTCATTTTTCGAGGGTAAATTACAAAACTGTCTGTTTTTGTCCTGTTTCCTTAAACTCAATTGCTAGGTCCTTTAAAAAACCACCTCCTTCCAAAATTATATAAAAACTATAACTTTCTTTGTTCCACAATCAGTCTTTTAAACAAAGTTCAGCAGATTCAGGGTGCACCTAGTAAATGCTCCTGTTCCACAGTGTTCTCTCTTGTCTCTTGCATCCCGCAAGACCACTGGAAAGGATAGACGCTTTCTGTCCTTCATGGTTTTACCAAACATTGAACTTCTTGGAAAATTTCTGTGAAACCGTTGAACTCAAATGCACAGGGTAAAAAGCCTGTAATCAGTCCTAGTGTCCAGAGGTGGGGAAGGCACTGGAGAGAGAGAGCACTGGAGCCATTTCAGATCTGTCTTTGTACCAGATGAGTTTTGACACAAATTTACATAAAAATAGTTTTCAGCGATTTTCAAGACTTCAGATAACTCATAATGGTTCTGTGCATGGGGGCTGTTATCTCTGATACTTAAATTCCCATTGTGAGATCTCCAAAGAGATCATCTTTGTTCAGAAGAAATAATAAAGCACCTTGTGCCATCAATCATTTTCAAATTTTTATTCCTTTATCTTCACGCTGTTCCAGGTCTTTAATAAAAGAAAGTGCAGCATTCAGCTCTTAGCTAGCTCAGGCCTAGGGTGAATGGAGACAGGATAACAAAAAGGAAATGTGTATGGCTAGAAAAAGAGAAGAAAAGACTTGTAGCTGTGACTATGAATTATTAAACTGTTGGTGAAAGCAGCTACAAAATACGCAATACAAATGTTTTCAAGAATTCACAAGATGTGTAGGATGTGCTTCTTGAAAATAAGGAGATACATGTGTGTTTTCTTCCAGTGTTTATTTTCCACTGTGGTTTTTTTTTTTTTTTTAAGATCGAGGATTGGACCCAGGGCCTTTGTACTGAGCTACATCTCTAGCCTTTATAAATTTTTTTTTAAACTTGAAAACAAGCTTTTGCTAAGTAACTACTATAAATTGCTGGGTTTAAACCTGAGATTTTCTGGCCCTAGACTCCCAGAGTGCTGGGTTTACAGGCAGGCACCATCACACTTGGCTGAGATTGTGACATTGTTATCTCCAAGCAAGTGGGTTCCTGCTGGGCAGATGAAAATAAAGGCTGATCTTTGAATATTTCCTATTTCACAAAATCTATCATACATTCTAGAACTCATTTACATCTACAGGTTAAAAAAAAAAAGGCTGATCTTGCTCAGTGTTGTGGAGTTTGCGAGCTGGGAGCAGAAGAGGAGCCGCAGAGCACGTTGGCCCTCGGAGGGGCTGCAGCATAGTGAATGCTCCTTTTGTTCCAGGTAGAATTTAATCTAAGTACCTTTCACAATTCTTAGGGCTCGTCCTTCTCTTAAGCCCCCAGGAAGCGACTTCAAGTTCTCTGCGGTTGTTCTAGCAGGCTCTTCCTGTGGCTGGCTGCTCTGCAGGTCAGGAATCCTCTTGCTTAAGAACTACCCAGTCAAATCTCATGTTTTCCTTGTTGTCACCTCATGTGTAGCCACCTGTACTTGGGGAAAAGTACAAAAGTTTAAAATTATGAATAATTATATTTATCCATTTTACTGTTGATGAGAACATTTTAATTCTTTCCAATTTTAAGCTGTTGTAAATAAAGCTGCTGTGGACACCAAAAAAAAAGTTTAAAATTATGAATAGCATAATAATTTGAGGGCTAAAAATATTTCATAACATCAAACTAGATTTTGAAAGTTTCGATCAAACTATGCAGTTTTAATAACAGGTTTAAAAAGCTCAGTAAATTAAACTCAGAACTACCCAATACTAAAATAATGAAAATAATTTTAATATCCCATTATTACTTTTTGGCACTACAGTCCCTCTCAGCATCTCCTTCATTGGTGCTCTGTTTCATAGAAATTCAAAACACCATTTCCCAGGTAGCAAATTACACCTCTCAGAAATCAATTACATTTGAGGACAATACTAACACTACACATCTTTTTATTAGGAAATAAAACCACAGGATATGGGTAGTAATAAAACTGGAATTATTTTGCTGGCAAAGTCCATAAAGATCTCCAGTAATTTTGAAATCAAAGAGGAAAACATATCCAAGATCTGGTACTGAGCAGTATTAGCAGTATTATGTTCCCCAAGTTCACATTAATTTCCTCTCTATACCTCGGATATATTGCTCGCATTTAAAAAACCATGCGTCTCTTCCTTACTCCTTAGTTACGGAGTGCTGGAAACTTTCTCTATAGTTAGTATCTTTATACTATACCACCCTCTTCTTCTTTAATTGATTAATGAAGAAGGAGTGAAGGAAACAGTGTTAGAAAAAATTTCATTAGGTATAAATTGCAAGACATTGTTTGAATGAAAATATCTCAGCTCTACTTTGATGGGCCTTGAGGGAATCCTTTAAGTATTACTGTAAGTACCAGACAAAGCTCTGAACAATTTAATGGTGCCATTAGAGCATGGCCTTGTGTCTGATTTTGCTACAAAATGTTCTTGGAGAAAACTTCATTGCCTGTTAACAGGGACCACAATAACTCAAGTTTATGAGTTATCAACAAATATTTCAGATGGGAATTATTTAAGGTAAACCTACAAAATGTCTATTTTAAAAGCATAAATTACTCTAATTTACCTTCCCAAACCAAAAACATCTAGATATTTGAAATATGTATCTAACGAGCAAATTCAGTATCACCAACCAAATGACTGACTTGTTTTTCCAATATTTTTGTATGTGCAGTGACCTGAGATCTTTTTTCAAGATTTTAAAAGTTATGTTCCTTACCATTAACTTTGGCTGCTTATTATAAAAACATTCATTTAAAGAATATTTAAGATTCTTAGAAAAATAGAGGATAAAGAATAATATGTGATCATCTACTCTTTGTCCTTCCAGTAGTGACAGATATTAATTCTGTATTGTAAATTGTTTTTAGTCTTCTTCCTAAAAAAATATAGATGTAGCAAAACTGCCAAAAATTCTGGTCTTGCTTTAAATTCTATAATATTTACTTTTCCTTTCCTTAAAAAGAAAATGAGTAAAACATATACATACATATACTTTGGGTCTGCGTTGTGTATATATGTGGGTGTTATTTACATCAGACTATACATATGTTGTATTTTTTTGTTATCTGCCATCATAGTGAATTTTATGCATCTTTATACATAAATTGGGTTACTTCAATTCATCATGAGGATACACAATCTATTTTTGTGATTGAGGATAATTAAATCTCTTGCCTGCCATTTAAAAAAAATTTTCATGATTTGTTAGGTTGCAACAAATATCTTTAAATATGTTTCCATATGTACATATTCAAGCTTTTCTGGGAGGAGGGTCAGCTAGGAGAAGAGTTATACATTGGGAAATGAAGAGCAGTATTCTCCATGTGACTAGATTCTACTTAATTGCCCTCTGTGCCTGTGCTTTGTTACTGATGAATGTATAGGAATTCCTTTTCCACATAGCTTCACTAACTATTTATACTCTCAGACTTAAGCATTTGGCTTGATGTATGAAAACTGGTATCTCACATTTTTATCAGTAATTCCTTGGGTAATCATTGAAGCTGAGTGACTTCTGTATATTTACTTTCCATTCCTCTGTCATCTAGTTGTCTTTTCTTATTTTCTCCTGTTTTTATTGTGAATGTATTTTAATTACGGATTTCCAAGAACTCTCTGCATATTCTGGAAAATGTTTTCCTTATCTTCCTTTGATCTTTAACATTGTTTGTAGTTTTTTTTTTAAACCGTGTGGAAATTCTGAGTTTTCATGTAGTCAAGCTCAATTATCTTTGCTAAAGGGTCTTTTGATATTGAGATCTTAACAACTTCTCTGAAGTGGATGTGAATACTTCCTTTACGTTTTGCTTTGAAAAGTTGTCTAAGGTTTGCATAAACCTTTCTTTTTTCTGTAAATTTCAGAAGAACTGTTTAATTGTAATTAAATAGAATGTGTAGTTTAAAGAGAATAACTGTACTCCATAAACATGGAATATGTCTCCATATGTTTATGGTTAATTTATATCTTGCCTCAGTCAATGTGAAATGCTGTAACAGAATACCATAGACTGGACAAATTAAGCCACAAACATTTGATTCTTATAGTTCTGGAAGTTGGGAGGCCCAGGATCCAGGTGTGAGATAATTCTGTGTGTAGTAGACCATGGTCTTGTTGCAGCCTCCATGGAGTGGGTGTAGATTCCTACTGCCATTTATGAAGGGTTCACTTTTATTACAGAATCACCCTAGAGGGCCCATTTCCTAATGCCCTTGGGAGGCTTCTCTAATGTATGCACAGTGTAGGATCTGGTTATAAATAAACTGAAATTATACCCAGACACCTTGAGCTGGCCTGAAGAATGATGACTAGAAATAATAATAGATTTTTCTGTCTCACCTCTATTACTGTTTTCAAAGAATTTTCCTATGTGTGGAGTTTTAGTTTATGCACCAGATTTAGTTGATCATACAAAGTAACTGTCTTTAGAGACATGGTTCAGGAAGCATTTTTGTCTTCCCAGACCTGAGGATATTTATTCCTTTATGGTTGTCACCCAGCTTGGTAAAGGGATACGTAGGTTGATATTTAGAGGAATCATGTTCCTAGATCTTAGGTTGATGATCAAATGTAGGCATGCAGTGAGTTTATATTGGCTTCACCTTTGTGCTTATTTCTTCTCCTGGACCATAAAGCTCCTTGCATAACATTTCTGGTTAGTTGTTCCTCACAGTCATTTGAGTAACTTGATTCCAGTAGGACTTTAGCTAATACTTGACAGATTTAATCCATTTTGTAGTAAGCATTTAAAGATCACTTGCGTTAGCTGACAAAGTTATATATATAAATAAGTATGTATATTTATATATATATATAAATTTAAGATGTAGAGAAGAAAAGAAGAAAATTAACATGTCTATGCCCATTTTCCAGAGGTGACATTCTTAAATGTGTATTTCAATTTAGTAACTTATTCAATAATACCTATTGTGTACTTGCTATTTCCTAATCATATTCTAAGAACGAGGATCCAAACATGCTGAAATTCCTACGTTTTTAACTTTTTATTTTTAATATAATATGGTTATTTTTCTCTTCATTTGGGAGCAAGTGCAAAAATTTATAGGTTCTCATGAGGCATACTCATCTTTTCTATTGATATTTTAAGCACACTATTTTGGCATGTAAAATTTGCCTGTGTTATACTTTGATAGCTAATCATACAACTGCATATTTTCATTTTGTCACATATTTACAAAACTCTTGGGTTTATTCAGTGTTTTTCTGCAACTAATGGTATATTTACTTTTCTGTTTACACTCTGTTAAGAGCTACTCCCCTAAGAATCCCATATGAATCCTTAATCCCTTCATTGGGCTTATTATACCATCTCTTTATTACTGATAAGTTCGATCTCAGTCCAGTGTTTTGGCAAGATTTATAGGTTCATTACATAGAACTATTTTCTTTCCTGTAGTACATGTGGCACTTAAACATTCCATTTTATTACTTTGGTTAAACATTATGGAGTAAATCTTATTAATGGTTTATATGTTAGATCTAGGGAAAAGAAATTAATGTGAGGAGTTCATTGTAAAGCTAGCTTGTTTTCTTGCACTTTTAAACATTGAAATGTATTAAATATAAAAATGCTTTAAGAAATTAAATAATTACTCTTTTAATCTCTTTTAAAGAAATATTGTTCCCAGGAGATACAATACTCAAAAGGAAGATGTATGATAGCAAAAACTTCATAAACTTTATTTCTGATGATTGTTTTGTCTACATATTCTTTAAAAGAATGTACTCAAGTGTTACATGCATAAGTTTATATTACAAACCTAATAAAATAATGTAAATGGAATTAATCTTCCCCATCATGGTTTACTGCTGTCAACAACTTGATTTATATAGTTCCAGATAATCTGCTGGGCACTGCATGTTAATACATGTGGAATATTTTAAGAACACTTCTGTAATAGTTCCTATTTACCAAGGAAATTTGTAAATCATTAGGAAAATGTCATTGTTCAGAGAAAAAAATAAAAACTTCTGTTAATTTCTAATTCCTTGATTTTAATTTGAAAAAGATGACATAGGAATAAATCAAGACAAAGCAAGTTTTCTAGGATTCAAATATTCAGACTTTTTATTTCTGAGATTTCACAAAAGCAGACCGCGTTCCAGTTGAGGTGATCAGTGTTGCTTGTAGAGAGAAGTAGCCACATGCAGAGTCTTGAGCAGTGAGAGATGGGCTCAAGCATCGTCTTCTCTGGCTAATTTTGTCTTGCCTGGTAATCTGCAGCGTCCTGGGGCAGAAATAATATATTAGGTACTCATCATGTCTGCTGTCATAGAGTGACTGTGCCAGAGCCCCAAGTCTCTTAAGGTTTCTTTTTTTATTAGTGCATGTTTTCAGTACATAATAAGTACATTCCTTGTGGGGAGTTGGTACATGTGCATAACACATCTTAAGTCTTTTTGCATCTTCTTCCTCCTTTCCAGTTTCCTCCATCTCTTGATCTCCTTTTCTTTTGCCAAAGGTCTATCTCCATGTTTTCTGTTATCTATTATTTTGCTCTTTATACTTTTGAGTTTCTCATATATCATAAACCATGCAATTTTTAAACCCCTGTATCTGATTTATTCTACTCACTATTATGGTTTCTAGGTGCATTTGTTTTCTTTTTAAATAAATAGACCTGTGGTAGATTAAAACATACTAGACCCCTGCAGCCCAGGTGATGGGTTTTCCTGTTCTGTGAACCAGAATGGCTAGTATATCCTAGAGGAGACAGCAATTCTTGGCCCCATACAATTGACCTGTCATGGTAGGGTGAACCAACACATCCAGTTTGTGGGGCTGATCCTATAGATGGACATCTTTGTGAGGAAGAAAAGAAGTATTTTTAGGACAATTTAAGATTCAGAGATTCCCCATATGTCCACTGCCCCTGGATGTGTATGGCTTATCCTGTCATCAGTATTGCTCACCATGGTAGTGCATTTGTCACAATTGATGGGACTTTATCAATGCACCTGGGACACCCAATGTCCATAGTTTACATTAGGGTTCACTTATGGCATTGTACATCCTAGGGGTCATATATAATCACATGTATCTTTTTACAGTATACACAGTATTTTCACCTCTGCAAAAGTTCTCTCTCTCTTTTTTTTTTTTGAGACAGGGTCTCGCTTTGTAGTTCAGGCTGGCCTTGAGCTCACTATGTAGCCCAGGCAAGCCGCTGCGAACTCAGCAATCCTCCTGTCTCTGCCTCCTGAGTGCTGGGATTACAGGCGTGAGCCACCACGCCTGGCAAAAGTTCTCTTTTTGTCTCTTCTTCACTTTACTTGTTATATTATTTCATACAACTTCTATAACCTGGAATTCAATGTATTTGCTTGGCTCTAAAATCGATGATCATTCTGTGACACTGTACTTAAGTAGTGGACAGTTGGAGTTTAAAGTGATGGATGATGCACATTGCTGAAGTTGATAGAGTACTGACTAATGATAACCTGAATACTGTCAAGTGTCACTTAGTGGTGAAGATGCTGTCCGAGAAAGTTGTATAGCATTCAACTCTGGGCTGGCTCTTATGTCACTAGACAGTGTATGCTTACGGAATCATCATAATTACTTAGTTGGTTATTAGTCAGAATATCCTTAAGAAACACATGACTTTGGCTGTATTATATTAGACATTATCAGTTACTCTATTAATTTACCTTTATCTGGAAATAGAGACTTTGAAATTACCATTCTTTTATTAAGGGAATTTTCAGCTACCAAATTATGATGAGAACAACCTAAGGAAATTGAAGAGTAACGAAACAGATTGAATGTAAATATAACCTCATGGAAAAGAATTTGCCTATCATCTTTGAACAGCTGGAAAATATGTAAAAGAAAAACAAGTATTATCAAGGCCATTGTATATTTGGGTTTCTTAGTTACAGAAACTGAACATTTTTCTTACATAAATTTACTGTAAAGAACCACAGAATAGTAACTTATACTGTGAAGTAAGTTTATTCCTTGTAATGGAGAAATCTGAATGGCAAGCAGACCTCAGTTTCTTACATCAAAGATCAGTATGCATCAAAAGAGAACCTCATTTTTTTTCTACATCATAGAAATAAGCTTTTGGGTTTCTTGTTCATAACCATGGAACATATAATTTAAAAATTTAAAGAATATTGAAGTCTTGGCTGAAGTTTTAGCTCAGTGTTTCTGGCATCTACCTCACAAGCACAAGGTCTGAAGTTCAATGCCTAGTACATGCGTGCATGTGCGCACACAAACACATGTATGTGTACACACAAACACATGAATATTAAAGCCTAAAAGAATTTAGTGATGGTAGGAGAAAATGAGTGTCCCAATTTTTAAAGTAATTTCTCCTGTCACATATTAAACAGACATAGATCTTGGAAAGAATGGAGTAGTGGTGTTTCTATTCTATGATTTTTTAAAAAATTCATTTTTATTGTAATAATTATAGGATTTTAAATTTTCCATTATTTTCTTAGAACGTTTATGTACGAAGCAAAGCACTTTGTACTCTGAATGTATTATATTTTGAAAAATTTTCCTTGTAGAATTATGCTGATTAATAGTGATGTATTTAGTAATGCAGACTTAATTGAGTGTATATACAATGGATTAGAGGTTTAATGACCTTAAATGACCTTCAAAAGGTCATATGATAGTCTTGGTCACCACTGTGGTCCTACTGGGAGGTAGTAGAACCTTTAAGAAGTACAGCCTAGTAGAAGGAGGTTAGGTCATGGAGACAGGACTACGTTTCCATTCTCTTTCTCTCTCTGCTTTCAAGACTCCAGGGAGCAAATGAAGCCCTTCCTCTGTACCCTCACTATCCGATATGGTGCTCTGCCTTGCTGAAGGTCCCTAACCAAGGTTACTTACTTTCCATAGACTGATCCTTCAGAAATTGAGCCAAAACACAACTTGCCTCCTTTTCTTAGGTTTTTAGTCTCAGCAGTGGAAGGATGACTAGTAGTATACTATAGGAGACAGAGTCCAGTAACATACAATGGTAGATTTCAAAATCAATTAATAATGACATGGGGCCTATTCTCTATTTTAAAGAAAAGTAACACTATTCCTTATTACCATGTAACATTTTTAGATATTAACAGCAATATAATTTGGGCATTGGCAATTTCATTATACAATGATTAGTGAAAGTTATCTTTATACCATGATTAGTGAAAGTTATGACAGCATAGCACGTTATCACTAAAATAATATAACTGATATATTTTCAAAGCTAAAGTGGAAATAAGAATGTGAATTAATATCTTTCTACTTTTAAAATCTCAATCAGTTACTTGACACAATTCTTAAAATATATTTTAAGACTAACAATTACAAAGTGTCTTATCAAACTGAAAATGTTTGTGACTATTGTACCAGTAATGATAAAGCTGTTTTTATTTATTTTACTCCATATTTTCATATCAGATTATATACAAGTGCCCAAAGACAGATATATAGATAGATGTCCACTGGTATAATCTTGCTATCATATACCACTTAGGATTGATTGATTCTGCCTTAGCTATTGGCTAGATGATAATAGAGTTGGGACTCCAAGTTCAGTCAGTTACTGGATTACTTAAGCCACAAACTATCTCAGAATGTATAAGAATCTCACATTTGGGAGAAAATCACTGCTCCCTGGGATGTTTTTCACTGTATGAGATGTATCATGAGTTCACTTGTAAACTAGTCAAGGTTCGTGAACTTCAGGTGCTCCTGGTAGAGGAAACCCAGTCATATTGAAATCCACAAACTTTAAATTATATGTGGATCTTTAGAAGTAGGTTGCAAATGGCCTGACCACTAAAGTTATTTTAAAGCAAATCTTCACATCAGGTTTAGCTAGATACTAATATTTATTAGTTCTGCATCAAGCTGGGTGATGGGCAGTTCTTATGAACTTACAAATGATTCTCTTGTGAAGTCAGTATTGATATCAACTTAATTAAATGAAGGAAAATCTTAGCAGTTTAGTTCTCCAGTTCAGCTATTTTCTCAAGGGAAGTTTCCAAATTATAAGGCATTTCCTGCTTTCCCTGTCAACATTTTCTGTGTATTTAACACTGCTGTTCTCTTCTTTTACTTACTGACCTCTTACTTTCTGCAAGGTGCTCATATTGTTTAATCCTCACAAAAATATCACAGTACATCCTGAAAGTTGGACGTAGAAATATTAAGTAATTTAGTAAATGGTAGTGATAAAAGTCAAAGAAGTTCTGTTTGAATTCAGCTTCAATATTGATCACTGCTTTGATTTCTGTCATGATTAGTTTTGATAGCAGGCTGAAAAGAAGAGAATTCCGTGTTTTCACTGTGGTAGAATGATGCTGGTTAGCACGTAGGCTGTTCTCTGGCATTGCTTCAATTTTGTGGGATTGAGGTCACATTACAGCAGTAAGGTCTCTCATTTAACCTGAATATAGGAGGAGCTAGTTTTGCTTTGTTTTTAGAATTTTACATTTTAAAAATGATCACTCATTACCAGATCTCAAGACTTTTGGGGTTACACCGGAGAAAGTAGTTCTAAAAATGTAGGCGCAGCTCATTAAAGTAGTATCTAAAGAGACACATTTTTAAAGCTCAGATGAAACCGAGAAGTCATCTCAGGTCAAGTGTCACCTACTGCAGGGAAAGATAATGAAGCCTGCTGAGATTAAGGAAGCTGGTCAAGTTACAAAGCTCGGGAGAACGGAGCTGACCTGAACCCTGTCTTATATCTAGGCCTCTTTCCACTCCAGCCCCAGTTGTTGCAGTTCAGACGAAGACAGAAAGAACCTTGGAGCATTAAATCCCAAGTCCTCAGACATTTGAGCTGAAGGCACAGGATCTACTGTGCTGGATTACAGTAGAAAACCCGAAATTCTAAGGAGTAAATTTATTCCCTTGCTATGAGCGGGTAAAACGTCTTTCTGCACAAGCGCTTTGCAAGCATGTTCTTTTTTTTCCTAGGGTGATATTTTATAAGGCCTTAGAGTAAGTACAGTGTCATGTCATTGGATTCTATCTTTTAGTGTGCAATTTCAATATTTTTTCCTAAAGTAGCCTGTATTTTGAAGTTTTCATTTTTCCTCCTTATTTATTTTTAAAACTGTTTTTGAGACAAAAATTTTTTCATCTTTGTGGGGCATCATGTGATGTTTTGTCATGAATTGTCTGATTCTCAAGACAAGGGAAACACATCTAATTTCTCAAACACTTTATTGTTCCTTTGTGATGAAAACATGCAAAACTTTTCTGAATTTCATGCAAAGTATTTCTGAATTTCATGAACCTCAGTTCATGAACTTAATTATTTCCGTGATTCTGGGAAAGACGGGCACCTTCATGTTTGTGTGGGGAGGATGGCTCATGTGTTTCTCACTGGATGTAGTGTTCACTAACAGAAGCAAAATTTTGCTGAATGGCTCTTCATTGCTCATGTAAAGAAGTGTTCATGAACTGAGGTTTTGCTGTATCATTATTTATACTCCACTGTGAAGCAGAAACTGATTTGCCTAAGTAGTGCATAAATAGACACTGGTCAGTCTTTTCCCATCATTCTTTTCTGTCCACTTTCTTCAACCTGTGATAAGCTCTCTTAAATTCTAAGAGATGAACTCTTTAGATTTTGCCTGTGAGCATGATCATGTGGCATTTGTCTTTCTGACCCTGGTTTATTTTACTGAACCTCCAGTTCTTCTATGTTGTTGGAAACGACATAATTTCTTCCTTTTATGTGGCTGGATAGTATCTCTTTGTCACACTTTAATCCATGCATTAGCTTGTGGGTACTTACATTGTCTCCGTTTCATGACTGTGTTGATAATGCTGCAGTGCACCTGGACATGCAGTTATCTCTTCAACATCATGATTTCATTTCTTCTGGATCATAGAGTAGTTCTAGTTTTAGTTTCAAAGGAGCCACTATATTTGTTTCTATAATGGCTATACTAACTTACATTCTCATTTTGCATAAGAGTTCCCTTTTCTCCTCAAATACTCATCAGCATTTGTTTTATTTTGACTTTTTTATACTAGCCATTCTAACTGGTATGAGGTATTTCACTGTAGTTTTGATTAACATTTCCTTAATGATTAGTGGTGGTGAAACATTTTTAATGGATCTGTTGGTTATATGTCTGACTTAATGAAAAATATCTGTTGAGCTCCTTTGCCCATTTTAAAAGGCAAAATTTTCTGTATTTGAAAAAAAATTCAACAATCCTAAAATTTCCATTTGTAATATCCCATTTTATAATTTCTTTTTTTTTGGTACTGTGGATGAAAACCAGGGTGTTCTACCACTGAACTACATCCCTAGCCCTTTTTTATCTTTTATTTTGAGACAAGGTCTTGCTAAGTTGTCCTGGTGGGACTTGAACTTGCAATTCTTCTGCCTGTTTTTTATATTACCTATCATTGTTAGGGTCATTTGAGGACTTGTGGCTGCCGCACACTCATCCCAGGAATGTGGGGGCCTCAGCCAAAAGTGGCTTGGGGAAGATGTGCAAGTCGTGGTGCTCTCTGCCCTCTGATTACATGTTCACAGAATGTCTTTCATTGTATCATCTGCTTAGAATGCTTACTTACATTCATTTAACTTTCCCTCTTCTTTGCCCAAGGCTAACTACTACGGCCACAACCTCCACGTGTACACTATATAAGCCTGTATGATTCTAATAAACTTTGCTATCTGCTAAAGGGAGGTAGCTCTGTCGGTCATTCCATTGTTGTCCGTGGAGATGAAGCTATTAGCAGATAGCGAGCCAGCTACCAGCCATTTGCTGGTAGAACCATTGTCTACCTGGCCTCCTTCCCCAGTGAGGGAAGGACTCATCAGCCTATCTCTTACCAGATTAATATAGTTATTATTATTTGTTATTATTTTGTTTGGCCTGTATGTGTTTGCTTTTCTTTTCTAGGACATTTAAGGAATCTATTCATTCTTTTATCATTTCATTGAGATTCTATCCTCAGTCTAGATAACGTTTTGCCACTAGATACTCAAGGAAACAACACAGCTTTTTATTTTTATTTCCCCTGGAGCTTCCTGTTTTGCTAGTCTTGAAAGTGTTTTTCTGGCTTATGTCAGAACTTCATGTTAAACCTTAGTTATTTGAATGCATCACAAGCAGAAGAAGCTACCAATGGCAGGTCAGAGACTCAAGATATTTTCCCACTGGCTTCTTGGGGACAGTTTGGGGCTGCCTAGAGATGACTTCATTGGCGAAGCCCAGTGATGCTGAACACTTAGGGGTGAGTGGCCACACTGCAGCCCCAAACTCAATTATTTATTGGAAAGTGAATGCTGAGGTTTCAGTTTTAAAAGACTCACACATTAACATCTTTTATCTTAAAAATAAATCACATACATGGATAGGTTCAGCACTAGACTGAAGAAAGATCTAATTGAAAGAGAGGAGTATTGTCGTCCTGGACTTAGAATGCTTCTAGTAAGGGAGAATCATCTGGAACAGAGTTGGCAAAGTAGATTTCTCAAATTATGAATACGGGGCGGGGGTTAGCTCACGTGGTTCTGCACAACCTTGGATGCACAAGGGTCTGGATTCGATCCCTGGTACCACAAACAAAACAAAACAAAACAAAACAGATTCCTTAGAAAAGAAAAAAAAAATCAGTGACACTTCACTTTTTTGTGGGATTTATTTTCCTCTGGGATTTTGCTGCTTCTGCTTCTTTGATGGTGACTCTTCAGATCCCCCCTAAGCATGTGATGGTCTGAAACTGCTGTGACCGCACTCAGACTTGACTGTCTCTTCTTGCTGCTTGGACACCTAATCATGACCCCACTGTCTGCTCAGTGAGTCTTCACTCAGGCCGTGGCCTGGTCGGAGCCCTCCAGCCATGCCTCTAGCCAGGCCATTTCTCCGTGCTTTGATTGTGCTCATCATCTTGTGGTTTTCACTCTAGCTGATATTAATTGATTTCGTCTGTTTTCTTTTTTTCCAAAGCAGACATTTTTGTTTTCTCTGGAGGACAATAGTAAGGTCTCCTGCTCATCCCAAGGAAGTTCTGTGTATATATTCCACATGTCAGGTGGATTTCCATATGTATGCTTATATGTGTTTATATGATCTCCATCAAAATATGTAACAACCCTAAACCTAGCCCCCAAAGACAAGTGACACCTTGCAAACACTTATGCTCTCATCACTTAGCTATGAATATCAGCAGCCTTTCTGTCCTCTGCTTGTCCCTTCAGTGCATTATTAACTCACACTTTGTACACTCTGGCTCTTGAAGTGTGTTCCTAAAGGGAGGTTGAAGATTTGTTCTTCATGAATCATGAACCTCAGGACCTGTTAACTGAAATTATTTCTCTGTACTAAGTCCCGGTTCCTCTCTTCTACATGTTTCTAGAAACCTCCTTGAACATACTTTTAAATTTATTCACTTTACTTAGTCGAAGAACTATTATTTATACTTCTTTGGTTCTCTGAGTGATTGATGGTGACGTCCCTGGCAATTAAAAATTTAGTGAGAAACCATCTAAATAAAAGTAATTTGAACCTCCCCGTCCTCTGCTCTGACACGTGTTGGGGGCATCGAGTGAGAATTAAGGGAGAAAATTCACAAGCTGATTGAATTCAGCTTTTAGGAAAGGGTTTTAGTGCTAGCACTCAAACTTTATTAGGCTTCTGATCAATTTCTAATTAAAGAAAGCATGAATCCTCAAATGGCCAGGGGAAAAGGTGATTCCTTAGTAAGGTACTGAATGTCTTGTCTCTTTAATTCCCTCTCTGTCAAAACAAATCAAAACACTCACTGGTAATTTTAAGTCAGTCTTTTTTTTTTTAATAAAGGACTTTTCTTAGGTATGAGAAATCTCAAAAGGTTTTTTTTTTATTATTCTATTGCTTGAGATCATTTTGGGAAAAGAAATATGCTTCAGATCATTTGCCAAAAAGATGACTAATGCTAATTTCATTTTAGAGTCTATACATATATTTTACATATACATATATATTATTAACTAGAGATAGATTTATTACTTTTAGTGTTCTACTATTATATACCATAATAATTGATCCCATAATTCTCAGATAAACCAGTAAGGAGTATATCACTTGAATTCAGTATAATTTTATAGGAAAATATGTGATAAACTAAAGATAAATTTACTTAAGCAAATATCTTTGGAAGAGAAGAAAGCAAGAGATGAGGGACAGTTGATTATGAAATAATAGTATGATCATGTTCATATTAGTGACAAATGAATAGAAATGGCACTTCATGGAACAGTATTCACTTCTGTATTTAAGAAGAGTATGTATTTATAAGGAAACTAAGTTTATGTTTTCCCTCTATCACATAAATCACATTTATGTTTAATCCATTACAAAATTAAGAAGCTGGAGGGGATCTTAAAAGAAATGTAGCCAGGGCAGGAGATTTAGCCCAGTGGTTTTAGTGCCTACCTCACAAGCACAAGGCCCAGAGTTCGATCCTGTTAACCACATACAGTGCTGGGTGTGGTGACTCATGCCTGTAATCCCAGCACTCAGGAGGCAGAGGCAGGAGGATTTCTGAGTTTGAGGGTTGCCTGGGCTACATAGTGAGCTCAGGGCCAGCCTGAAGTACAAAGAGAGACCCTGTATCAAAAAAAAAAAAGAAAAAAAAAAGAAAAAAAAAGAAAGAAATGTAGCCAATGCCTCAGTTTACATATGAATAAAATGAAAAAATAAATGAAAAAGTAAAAAATCTTTATCCTTAAAATAAAGATCCTTTGTCCATAGTTTTTTGTTTTTCTTTAAAAATGTTTTTCTAGTAGGTTGGGTAGGGGAATTGGAAAAAATGAGGATTAAATTGTGTAACATACAGGTACAGATTCTCTATATTGAGTGTGATGATGTGTATATATAATGTACCAATAAAGATTCAAATTTAAAAAATATTTTTCTAATTCGAGTGATATTGTATTGACTCACAAAACTTTCTTTATGCTCCTCCCTGGCTTTCAACATATTTTCATCTCACATAAAGAGAAGAGAGTCCAGTAACATAGCTGGAAGGAGGTGGAGACTCCTGTTTCCCTGTAGGCAGCCTCCTGTCTTCATGAGTGACTGCGAGATGGTCGGCTCATACGCATACCCAGTCCTCTCATTCCTTCACCTAACCTCATTTGTGACGTAGGTTTGATTTTATGCTTTCCATCTGGGGTTCACTTCTTCCCAGAAGTGACAAAAAAAGCTGTGATGTATGCAGACCAAAATATGGTGCCAGGCAGACCCATCACTGATTGGCTGCATTGCCTTTAACTAAGTTTTGGGAGAGGAATTTAACAAAGCTGATGAGTCTATGCATTGCTGGGTAACTGTGGCTGGTCAGAGGTTCAGGCAGGGCTCTAAGTTGAAATTTGCCACCTGTTCTGTGCTGTTGGATTGGCCAGTTGAGCATCCTAGGACCAGTTTTCTGAGCCTGATAAATGAAACCTTGGATCAGGTTAGTGCTTGGCAAACGCAGAGCCACCAAAGGCCAGTGTTAAAACAAGGATGTAAAGTGTCGTGGTGGAGACTGTGAAAGGTGCACATATATCTAAACATTTTCAAATCAAAATTATTTGAACACTTTTTATTAAGTGCAGGTGAGGGTATGGGGATTTTAAAGCTCTCATATTACTGGTGACCATTCAAATTAGTTTAATCATTTTGATTAACTGCATATTTTGATTAAAAGCATATTTATAAACTATAATTTGTGATTGGGCAATTTAATTTGTGTATAGACACACCTCAGAAATGACTGATGATGCTCAAAAGAGTCATGTAAAATCTACCTAGAGAAACTTGATTCGTAAGCACAAGAGGCTGTATAATTTTTGTCCATGCAAATTTCAGAACAAACAAAATTAATGTGTGGATAGAAATATCAGAATACTGCTTCTTCTGAGTAATTCTGTTTAGGACAGTTGTAAAGGAAATTTACAACTTTGGAAATTTGGAAGTTTGGAACTCTGGGAATTTCCTGCATCATGACTGGGATACATCCATACATAAAGTTTGCTGAAGGCATGAGCATTAGTATGTAGGTCATATAAGTAAAAAAAAAATTGGAGTGAACAAAAATTATAGAAAAAAAGAACATGAAAATAATCAAAAGAGTAAGACACGTTATTGGAAGAAAATGTAACCATTTCTGTGGAAGGAATTCTCCTTGCCATTTTGCTGAGTTTAGATTGAGTGATTTCTAAAATTCTCCTCAGCTATAAAGTCAATCATTGTGTGAATAAGAAAAAATACAAGGTGAAAATTTTGGACTGACAAAGTCAAGTTAACACCAACTTTTATGGCATAATATTGTGATTGTCAATGGGCCCATTAACGAGAAAATGATACTAACTATAAAACTTCTAAATTGCTGTGTCAAGTCTCCGCTTTCCTTACCTGGAAGCTATGGTTACCTTGTGCATCATAACAGCATCTGTAAATTAGGAAACTCATTTTACTTTCTCCATCTGCAGAGACCAGTGCTTCAAGAGGGTGTGTTTGAAAGGATTTTACAATTCAAATTCATTGGTATAGAATTCTACCATTCAGAGAAGAAATCAAAAGTGCTCCCCTGCTATTATAATCAGAACAATATCCTGAGTTTACAGATCAGCTCTGTAGCTATTGTAACTAGAGTGACTCAGGGCCAACTCTGATTCAAACCTCTTAAATTCAGAAGCGGGTATAATCAACAGTTGCTTTTTTGGGATTTTTGGTGGGAGGGAAGGAATTGTCATGCACACATTCAATGGAATATTACATTTTCCCACAGATTTAAGCAGTGACAAATCTTCAGAATCTTGCTTTACAAGAAATTACAGGATTGGATCATAATATCTTGGCATAATTACTCTTTTTCTTGTGGAAATATGGCCTCTAATTTAATATTTAAAAACTCTCTGAAGAAATAAGAGAATGAATGCCTATTGAGCTCTTACAGTGTGTCCAGGATTTTAGCTTCTCTCTCTCTCTCTCTCTCTCTCTCTCTCTCTCTCTCTCTCTCTCTCTCTCTCATTTAATTCTAAAAGACTATTTCCATCTTGTAGAGAAGAGTGAGCTTTATGAGAATAAACACTCTGATCCCAGGGGACACTTAGGATTCACCTTGCATCTGTAGCCCTCAAGTTGTTTTTCATTTTTTCTTTGACTCTTCCTTTATAGGAGGGGACACTGAAATTTGCTCTGAGTTTGGAATAGTTCACAACTTTAAGGAAATGGTTAAGGCATAAATGCTAGACATGGAGACAGTTGTTTAGGAGCTGTGCCTTGCTTTCATTTTTTGTGAATCGAGATTGCTTTATTTTTGCCTCATGCTTCTGTTTGGTGAAATTTGATCTTATTCAATGACAGATATCTTCAGCATTTCCTGTCTTGGCTTTCCACGGTTCCCCATAGGTCTTGAAGGTTTGCTGAATGTGGTGCATACTCCTTGAACCACCTAAGGCGGAGCTCTTGTCATCAGA
>PVIC010008510.1:0-48054 GCA_004025085.1 Thryonomys swinderianus
GGTGGGTGTGTCTCCACACCCAACATTATATGTGGTTACCGGGGATGGAACTCAGGTCCTTGCGCTTGCGAGGCAGGCTCCAGAACCACTGAGCTAACCCTCCGGCCCCAGCCCTTTGAGTCTTCCATATCACACAGATCTTTCAGGACATACTTGCAAACCACATATTTATAGTGTTACATGTGATACGTGAAAATACATTATTATAGTATTAGCAAAGACATAGCATTTGATTAATATATTAGCTGTATCTGGTGCCACATGCCCATAACCACAGCATTCTGGGAGACTGGGAAATGATGATCTCAAGTTTGAGGCCAGCCTGGGCAATTTAGCAAATAAAACATTGTTAGGCCAGGTTGGGGATATAGCTCAGGGAAAATGCCCTAAATTCAATCTCCAACACGCAAAGAAAGAAACAGTGATGTATCTGAAATGACCAGGTATCTTAACTGCATCCAAATAAATATTAAATACTGATAAAAATTAGACATGTCAATCAGGAACCCTGTCATGCTAGCAATCATGTCCCCTCAAATTTCCTTGCCAATCATATCATATGAGGTGTGTAACATCAGGGGAGGCACCTGCTCTGTGAGAGATTAATCTGTTCCAAGTACGAATCAATAGGAGAGAAGAGTGTGAGATGCTTCGTGAAGCACTGATTTGCTCCACCAGGTGAAAGGTGTCACGCTGAATGTATTTGCATAGGGAACATGCTAGAGAAATTTTTCAGCTTGTGTTGCCCATGGAAACCTGAGCAAAGAGAGACCAAAAGCAGAGGAGGGAGGATTCAGAACCAGGAGAGAGATCTGAACATGTGGAGTCACTGGTATAGAAATGAGGATTCAAAATGAGAATGGGTGAAATTCACTGAAGGAGAAGAGGCCAGAAAGAAAAAGAGGGGGCAGTGACAGAATCTGAGGGACACCAACATTTGGGGGGACAACTAAAAAAAAGTCATAGCTAGAATACCTGTGAAATGGTTATGCCTTTCTAACAATTTGATTATTTAGACTAAAAAGTTAACCAACCATTAGTAACCATATTTTGACAGAGTATCCTATGTCATATCATTTGGGCTATAGCATTCAGTTAAAGAGCAAGACGTCTTTTTATTACCCCATGCCTTGTTCCCTCTGCCCCTGTGCATGTGTGAGGGAGAGAAGAGTCGACGCCCCGGGAGATGCTTGTGAACACAGCCATAGAGACTCTCCATCATTCACTTTGCTTAGATAGATCTGGTAAGTTCTGTAGAGCAGATGAGTTTTACTTTACAGTTTAAAGTAACTTATAGTTGTAATGACAAATGCTTAATATATTTGAATAGAATGAAAAGAATAAGTTCTCCATTAATATGGGAAGATAGTCTGAGAGTCAGAAGTTTATCACTGATAACTGAAATTATTCTCAGGTAACATTGCACGCTGGCATCTTCTCTGCATCTTGACCCCCAAAGAGACAATAATCAGACAAAAGCAGTTCCTTTTAAGATTAAAAAGAGTCTCATGAACCTCAAGGATATTTTTCACTGCCAGCCTATTATTTCAGGCCATCATGTCCTACAGTTATGTAAGTTCAGAAATATTAGGCCGATGTTTCCTCAGATTTAGGAGCCTTTTTCCCCTTCCTATTGCTGTCAGCATATTTCTTGCATATTAATAAGCGCCACCACATTTCATATGAAATATAATATGAGCCTCATTTTTAAACAGATTACAAGGCCATCAATTAGGGATTTGCTGAAGAGTGAAAAAAAACGTGTGATTCTCTGGATTCTGCTTTTGGTACCATGCCCAGAGAGAAAGCTGCACAAATTCTTGTTTGTCAATAGGCTTGTGCTGCCATTTCTCCCCAGCTTCTTTACATTCTAAAACATTCTCCTTCTTCCATTAGTATTAGTTGGTAAGTCTTTTAATGCAGTACTATTTGGGCAGCCTGAGACTTACACTTGATTTTGAATAGTTTGAATATATAATGCTGTTCTATAATTATCTTTCCAATTCTCCAACGATTGGACAATGGAATGTTACATTTCCATCACCTATTTTTCCTCTTTTAACAGAGAAAGTCAAAAATCCTCTTTTTTTCACTCTTTCTAGAGGTTTGCCCATTTCAAATAAAGGGATTTATTTCCCTTCTTACATAAATCTTGGAACGTTGCAACTGTTGCCAGGAGAAATAAATTACAATGTTAAGCTACAAATCTGTAGGTTTAAGAGTTTGCCTTTCCTCAATATTATTTTAAAGGAAAAATAATATATTTCAGGCAGCAGAGAAGGTAGGTTCCTGGGTCTCGTCTCCATTATTGAGCTCCATTCTCTGTTTTGGAATGCCTGGAGGGATTCTACAATTCCCTCCAGAAAAGAGGCATAATTTAAAATCTTTGGCCATTGACTTCAATGAACAGTGAAGCCATTGAAGTTGGGGATGTCGTGTTCCCTCAGTACCACATATTTCTCCATATATTTCTCTTCCCATTCCATGAGTGAGTCATTCTAATGTGCATATGACTACACTGAAGATATTTAACTGAAAATCTAGAACCTAATTTATTTTTAATTTTTGACAGAGTCTCAAAATTACTAAATTGCCCACACAGGGGTCAAACTTGAGATCCTCCTCCCTGAGCTCCCCAGAGTCCTGGGATTATAGGCACACACCACCTTCCCTGCTTCTTTTATTGAGATCCATAGTTTCTCAATGTTGCTTCCTGTCAAAGATGTGGTTCAGAAAAGAGATTAACATTATATCAAGATTTGTTTGTTTTTCCATCAATAACACACTTATCTTCTGAGAAGTAACAGTACCCAACAAGCATATGAAGAAATGCTCAACACCACTGGTCATTTAAGAGATTCAGATGAAAACAACACTGAGATTTCATCTCACTATACAAAAAATAGCTGCTACTATGAAATTAACCAACAATAAATGCTAGTGAGGCTCTGGGGAGAAAGGAACTCTTCTCCACTGTTGGTGAGATTGTAGATTTGTGCAACCATTTGTGGAGGTCAGTGTGGAGATTCCTCAGAAAACTAGGATTAGAAGTCCCATTTGACTCTGCTATTCCCCTGCTAGGAATATACCCAAAAGAGAATCATATCATAAAGACATATGTGCACTCATGTTTATAGCAGCTCAGTTTGTGATAGCCCAATCTTGGAAACAACCCACGTGCCCATTAATTGAAGACTGGATAAAGAAGACGTGGGTTTTTTTTTTATAAAATGGAGTATTACTTTGCTGTAAAGAATGACGTTTCATTCATTTATGTGCAGATGGACACACCTTGAGGACACATTAATAAGTGAAATAAGTAGATCACAGATATGTAAATATAATATCTTTTCTCTGGTATGAGAAGGTGCAAATGTAAATGAATTCTAGAATGTACGGTAGATTTTGTGAAATAGGAAATACTCAAAGGGAATGTGATAGGGGAAAGTAATGAGGGGAAAGAATACGCTTTGAAAAACAGAAAGCACATGTATATAGGGGTGGGAGGTTGTGAGCTGAGGAGGGATATTGGTAAAATGAAAATTAACCTGTCTTATATACTGGTACAAATTCCCCAATATTGAGTGTGACTGTAAGCTGTATATAAAATGTACCAATAAAGAATTCAATTTAAAAAAATAAAAGTTATCTTTTGAATTACAATACTCAAAGCTAAAATATGTTCTTAAATATACACAAACAATATGAGATAAGCATCAGGTTTACAATGGGCAATATTTTCCTTGAGAAACGTTCAGTTGAAGAGTATTATATAGCCTGCAGTGCCTTATGTGTACTTGTAGGGAGCTTATTCTGCACCCATGGCCATCAAGACTTCTGACTTCATTCAAAATGCAGCCAGGTGAACCAAGCGATTAACTTCAGAAAGAATCAGGGTTAGTATAAGAACATTACCAAAAAGAAACTACTGGACTGATCTACTTGCAATAAAATCATTGGTTTGAGGTTAGGAAGTTGAGAATATGGATGAAAAGGCCTAGAAGTTATAGACCATGTGGTCCAAGGTTGGTTTGTGAGTAACAAGAGACTTAAATGGTCTAGATTAGAAATGGCCAAAGAGTGGTTAGAAAATGAAATACTCCATTTTCTGAAATGGAATACAAAGATAGTATGGCCATACAAAAATTAGTTAATGACACTGAGATATTTTTCATGAGCTACTGTTAAATCTAAAACTGAGAAATAAAACTGAGAATTTGATCTTGATAAAACCAACCAAAGTAAGACAAGTAAAGTAAAAAATTAATAATGATTACTTAATGGAAATTATGGGAACTATATTTGTTTACCAGTGTACATTAATGGACTGGTACAGTACATAGTATTTAGAAAGCTTTTACTTCCATTTTTTGTCTGGGTCCTACAATGAACATGCGGAATTTTAAAACAATATTTGCTTTTTAAATGAGATCATTGTGAAAGATAATCAAGAACAGACATCATTATCCTAATTCTTGCCAAAACATATAAATATCTAGATAAAGAGGGAATTTTAGTAGAGAATTCAAGAGAATTTCTTGACCCACTTAAGAGTTTCTGATCTTAACAAGTGTTTCCATTAGATCAGCAGTACAGAGCAGTAAGAAGGCATAGTGCAGGCTGGGCTCACACAGGTAACAGCACTACTAAGCGTGGAGGATTGTTTGCTGAATTTCCTGAAGACAGGAAGTAAACTTATTTTGTGTTCAAAGAACACACAGTATAGCACTGTGGTGGACCCTGCTGGTCAGGAAACTTTTTAAATGGACCATACCCCATGCTGCTGTTGGAGTGTTCCATTTGGCCCTTCCTTCCTGAGGCTGTGACATACAACTCTCAGGGATCTGGGTCTTTGCCTGTGTAATATTTTCCAGCTAAAATAATTTCAAACAACCGTATTTTCTCTAGAGTGACATCAGCCTGGTGATCTCTGTTATCACCAGCAAGAGTAGCTGTCTACCTGTTCTTGGTAGGGGCGGGCATGCACACGCATATTAATGGCAGTAGGCTACCGCTAATATCTATGTTTGAGGTCAGTTCCCCTCAGAGTGTCTCACGGGTTACTAGAGCCCTGCACATCTTTGTCAGAGTAGCTGGGCCTCATTCTGCTTTTCCTATGTGTGGATGCCCAAGTTTTGTTCATGAACATTGTAATTCATTTGGTTCAATAACTGGTGTTGTTGACCATGCATATCCCTGCAGTTTGCTGCACTGGATTCGCGGTATACTCAGTCCTCTGTGTCCATGGATCCTCCATGTGTGGATTCAGCAACTGATGATGGAAAATTGGGAGAGGGTGAGTCTGTAATGTACTTGTACAGATAGATGTCTTCCTTACTCATCATTCCCTCAACAAATCAGCACAACAGCTATTTAAATAGAACTGACATTGTATTCAGTACTACAGTAAAATCTAGAAATAATTTAAAGTCCACAGGAGGTATAGATTACACACAAGTTCTACATCATTTTATAAGGGACTTGAGTATCTGCATATTTTGGTAGCCATAAGAATCCTGAAGCCAATCTCCCTGAAATACCAAAAGACATAATGGTATTTCCTACTTTAAGTCAACCAGCCCTTCCTTGGCTAGAAGCCCAGCCTCTCCTAGGACAGTTTACACCATCTCTCAGCTGATCTTGGTTGTTCTTCTCATTTGTCAGGGGTCTGAGATCACCTACCTGACAGAGTAAGTTCCAGTCTTTTCTGTCCTGCCTAAACTTTCTTGATCTTTGATTAAATCTTGTGCTCTTTCTTTTTGTAGATAATTTTCAGCTAAGCAATTACTTATGCAGACTGTGCAAATAGATAGCGCTCTATTTTTCACAGTAATCCTCACCACCTGAATGGAAGATGTCTAGGGGCTTGTTATTCAAAACGTGACTGGAAACGCTGTTGTGACTGGAAACGCTGTTGTCATCTGGGAGCTTGTTATCTATGCTCAATCTCAGGTCCCTGCCCAGAAGTTCTGAATCAACCTCCCTGGGGGTGCTGAAGGGGAGTCTGTGCTTTAACAAGCCCTCCAGTTAATTCTCACGCATGTTAAAGTTTAAGAACCACCATCCACTGCGCTTGCTAATCATGGATCCTCCACCTTCATCCTAACAGAAACCTGCATTGACAACTAGGATTACAAGCATGTTTTTCCCATGTGGGATTTAGATGGTCTGGACTTAAATGCCAGCTCTGCCCGGAGCCATCTGTGCATTCTTGGACAAAGCTATTCATGCTGTCTGTACTTTTGTTTTTCTCATTTTTCAAATAAAAAATATCTCCCTGGGTTTAATGAGAGACCTGAATTAGATAATGCCTGCAAAATGTTTCACATAATTCTTACTACAATCACTCCAAAAGTGGGTATTTTGTATTGTATTAATATTTGAGAATTCAAATGTGTTTTTGTGCTATCTTTTATCCATATCCAGGAAGTATGTGTGTATTTTGTATTCTGATGATAATCAAAAGTATAAAACCAAAAGAATAATAGTCAACAGGAAAGAAAAAAGGACTTATTGTTTAATTAGTACAGTTTCTGTGTGGGAAGAATTGAACTGAACTTGATACCTAAAATGGTTTACATGATAAATTTGCATATTTTACCATAATAAAAATAAAGAAATGTGCCCAAAATGGTAAAAATGCTCAATTTTGTGTTTTATATATATTTTATCACAATTTTTTAAAATTTGAAGAAAAATTGAAAAGACAATATTAGAGACAAATGATTCAATACAGGAAAAAAATTGATTTCTTAAAGCTTTGTGTAGAACTAGATTTCTTCTAAATTGGAAAGAAAATGTCAAGTTGAAACTTAGTTAGTACTTGCCATGCAACACAGGTCTAGATTTCATTTTCTAGCTGTATTGAGAGCACAGGAATGAAGAACTTCCAAGGAGACAATGAATAGAAGCAAACACTCAGGAAATCTTACTCAAACAGAACTTGTGTTGATTATCCACTAATCATGGTCTCCAGTACAGTAGAAGGTATCCTGGAATGACTGCACTAAGCAAGTTCTCTTCTTACATTTTTTAAAAATTTTCCTAATTACCATAACAAGGTAAATACTAGATCCATCCCACAGATGAGACATTTCACATAAGAAAGACTAGATAATATTTCTAGGGACCGTACAGACTGTGAATACCATACTCAAGATTTGGAAGGAAATTGACTTGACTTTCTTGTCTTTTCTTCTTTCCATAAAGCAGAACTACCCAGGCTGTGAAGATCAAACTCTTATAAGAATCTCTGCAACTAAGCATCTCAGACTTTAATCTGCCTACCATCCCTGTAGTGCCTGTTTCAGATTTTGAATCTCCCTTTCTCCCTTGTAGAGGCAAGGAAATGTTCAGGGTACCTGACCCTGCAGAGGGTAGAACATATGTCCCAAATTAACTCATCTTGGTATTCTGTTATTTGGACACAGTTAGTGGATCAAATACAGTTGTAATACAGAAAATGAGAGAAGTAGTAAACTGTAATTGCTAAGTGTGAGGTCTGAAATAGCCTGTATTTAAATTCAAATGGGGGCACTTTCATTTACTATTTGTTTGATTTTCCACAAGTCAATGTCCCTGAGGGTCAATTTCTTGAAAAGGAAAGACAAAAAAGACAATAAACTGATGGACTATATGAATTAGATGATGATGATGATGATGATGATGATGATGATGATGATGACAGATAGATGATGATAGATAGATGATGATGATAGATAGACAGACAGATGGGATCCCCTTATTTGACCTCAACTGACAACTTTTGCATTAGATGATAAATCATTTGCTATTTCATTCTATATATTCATTAATGACCACAAAACTTCTGTGAATCCCTTAAATAAGGATCCATAAAAAAATAAGTGTCATAGGGGCCAGAGATTTTAGTTCAGTGGTTCTGGGGCCTGCCTAGCAAGCATAAGAACCCTGGTTCAATCCCAGGTGGACACATACAACAATATCAGGTATGGTGACTCACACCCACCAGCAACCAGTACCACATACCACAGTGCCAGGCATTGTAGCTGATGCTTGTAATCCCAGCACTCAGGAGGCAGAGGCAGGAAGATTGCTGAGTTCAAGGCTTGCCTGGGCTACACAGTGAGCTCAGGGCCAGACTGAACTGCAAAGCGAGACCCTGTCTCAAAAAAAAAGTGTCATAAACATGTGTTTAGCTATATATAAAGTATATAGTACATTATCTATCAATATATATTATATAAAAATATTGCATATACAGTATATATATCAATTATGTGTAACATATAAATGGATGCATTATATAGATATGTTTAATTATACAGAGCTAAACATTGTATGATTTTATTTCATGCTTTGTGTATATTCATGTTAAACACTACACATATAGATGCTTAGAAAAATATCTTGCACATATTGCATGTTCAATCAATGCTCTTCTGTATTTTTTGAATTACTATTATTTTCATCATTTTTAAAACCTGGGGATTTCTTGGAAACTAATGTCCCAGTGAGCTGACTGCCGCATCTCCAGCCTGATGGAAAAGCTCATCTGAGAACATAATGCCAGCGCAGAGGGAGTGGCTGAGAAGAGCGAGGCAGGAGAATCTGGCTCTGGAAGAACCTGCGCACGCGCTGCTGAATCCTAAGGCAGAGAGAACTTGGAGAGGGGCACACAGACCACTGAGCCTTACCCCGAGTTGAAGGGGTGGCAGTCCAACTCTGGAGAGACACAGGGAGCACTGTGACACACATCTGGGAGGCCTGCTGTGGAGGAAGGGCAGAGAAGAAGTGAGGAAAAGCCAGGCATTCTGCACCTTAACAATGAATGTCAAGAACTGACCAGCACTGCGAAAAAAGCATGAAAGTTGAAAAGGTTTACATGGAGTGTCAGGTGTGTACACCTTCCTAGTGCTGATGGCCAGGTCTGAGAAAAGAAACATGCTTTGTAGCCTCCACTCTTAGTTTTTCTGATGTTGTAATAAACTGAATCCAATGCATTAACAATCTAAGAGCCAGGTCTTCCATGCTTTCCAACTAGCTTGTCATCTTCCCTGACGCCTCACATACAGTCTGATGAAAGAAGCTTGCTGATTTCTGGAAGTAAATATTACTTACCCTATTCTTTACTGTTCATTTATGCAGAATACTTGTTACTCAATGAAAAATCAGGAGACATTCAAAGATGATAAAAGTGTGCCCTAACATTGAAAGAGGAAATAATAAAAGAAACATGCAGGTAAAACAGATGCTAGAACTATGATGGAGACTTTAAAAATAACTGTGATAAATATATTGTACTAGCTAAATCTTGGAAGAAGCCTATACATCCATCAACAGATAAATGGCTAAGAAAATGTGGCATTTACACACGGAGGCATAGTGATCTACCATAAAGAAAGATAAACTTCTGTCATTTATGGAAAATGGATGAACTTTGAGATTATAATGTTAAGTGAAATAAGTCAGACACACAAATTTAAATATCACATTGTGTATTTTGTATGAGAAACATGAAGTAAAAATAAAAACCAAGATAAATGAGGCACCTTTCTCAAAGAGAAAAGATGTTGAGAGATGGAGGGCAGAGAGTAAGAAGAGAGAAGTAGCGGGTGAATAAAAGGAATTGCAATATGCTGTACACATGTGCAACTCCACACAAGAAATATACGCATGATATACTGCAAAGATATACAAAAAATAAACAAAAAAATTAGGGATCATGAGATGAGTGGGTGGGGCTCAGAGAGAAGAAAAAAGGGGTTCAAAAGTGTTTTTTTTTTTATTTTGTCTTTTGAGACAGGGTCTCACTTTGTAGTTCAGGCTGGCCCTGAGCTTACTCTGGTGCCCAGGCAAGCCCCGCGAACTCAGCAATCCTCCTGTCTCTGCCTCCCGAGTGCTGTGATTACAGGCGTGAGCCACCACGTCTGGCATTTCAAAAGTGTTTTATGCACATGTACGAACTTCACACATGGAATGCAAACATTATATACCACATACTTCTAATTTATAAATAAAGTTTTTAAAAATCCAGTGAATAAGGGAGACAAAGACTACAAACTGATTAAAAAATTTCATCAAGTGCTGGGCGTGGTGGCTCACGCCTGTAATTCCAGCACTTGGGAGGCAGAGACAGGAGGATTGCTGAGTTTGAGGCTTGCCTGGGCTACATAGTGAGCTCAGGGCCAGCCTGAACTGAAAAGTAAGACCCTGTCTCAAAAAAAAAAAAAATTCACCAATGAATGAAAACAAACAGAATTGCTGGAATGTTTTTAAATGGTTTCAGAGAGCAAATGATCAGAGAATTTGAATATAGGTTAAAAAATTACAAAAGCTAAAACATGACAAGGAAAGGTTTTCAAAAAAATAGACTATCCAAGTTCTACATGATCAAATCAAATTATCAAATGTACACATAACAGGAATTGCAGACTTCAGGAAGAGAGAGAAAAAGAATTGAGAAGACATACAGATAATGGACTCCCCAATTATTTTTTAATTGAATTCTTTATTGGTATATTTTATATACAGTTCACAATCATACTCAACATTGGGGAATTTGTACCAATATATGACACAAGTTAATTCTCATTCCCATATACCTACCCACCCACAACCCCCCACCCCTTATATACATGCTATTTCTTTTTCTTTCTGAATCATATTTATTCTTTCCCCTCATTACATTCCCCCACCATGTTCCCTTTGAATAGTTCCTGTTACAAAATATATCATACATTCTAAAACTAATTTACATCTACAGGTCCTCATACCAAAGAAATGATACAGTATTTACATATCTGTGATCTATTTATTTCACTTCTTAGTGTGTCCTCAAGCATATCCATTTGCACATAAATGAATGAAACTCGTCATTCTTTACTGCAGAGTAATACTCCATTTTATTTTAAAAAAAGACACATCTTCTTTATCCAGTCTCCAGTTGAAGGGCACCTAGGTTGTTTCCAAGATTGAGTTATCACAAACTGAGCTTCTATGAACATGGGTGTACATATGACTTTAAAGTATGATTCCTTGAATTCCTTTGGAGATATTCCTAGCAGAGGAATAGCAAGTTCAAATGGGACCTCTAATCCTAGTTTTCTGAGGAATCTCCACACTGATCTCTACAATGGTTGTACAACTCTATAACCCCACCAACAGTGCAGAAGGGTTCCTTTCTCCCCACAGCCTCACCAGTATTTATTGCTGCTTGATTTTACAATAGCAGCCATTCTTTGTGTAGTGAGATGAAATCTCAGTGTTGTTTTCATCTGCATCTCTCAAATGACCAGTAATGTTGAAAATTTCTTCATATGCTTCTTGGCTGCTTTTACGTCTACCTCCGAGAAATGCCTGTTCATTTCAAATGCCCAGTTGTAAATAGGGTCTTTAAATGTTGAGGGACTGATTTGTTTAACTTCTTTATATATTCTAGATAGTATCTTTTTATCTGAGAAACAGTGAGTAAAGATTTTTTTCCCATGTTTTTGGTTGTCTTTTAGTGTTGCCAGTGGTTTGTTTTGCTATTGAAAAGCTTTAGTGGAATGAGATTCCATTTGTTGATTCTTTGTTAGTTTTGGTGCTATAGAGGTTTTGTTCATGAAGTCTCTGCCTAAACCAGTGTCAGCAAGAGTTTTACCTAACCTGTTTTGCAGCAGGATTATCATTTCTGTTTTAATGTTTATGTCTCAAATCCATTGTGATTTTAGTTTAGTTCATGGTGAAAGAGATGTCTAGTTTTAATTTTTGGTAGGTTAAAGCCTAGTTTTTCCAGCACCATTTGTTGAAGAGGCTGTCTTTTCTCCATTGATTATGTTTGGCTCCTTTGTCAAGGATAAGGTGGCTTAGTGTATCTGGAGTTCTTTCTGGATCTTCTAATCTATTGCACTGGTCATGGGTCTGTTACTTTGCTAGTACCATGCAGTTTTTATCACAGTGGCTTTACACTACAGATTTAAGGTGGGGATGGTAATATCCCCTGCCATGTCCTTGTTGCTTAGAATTGCTTTTGCTCTTCTAGGTATTTTGTGGTTCCAGATGGATTTTTGGTTTATTTTCTCTAGCTTTGTGAAGTTTGCCATTGGAATTTCAATTGGAATTGTATGTAATCTGTATAGTAGTTGTGGGAGTATAGCCATTTTGATGATGTTGGTTCTCCCTACCCAGTAACAAGGGATGTTTTTCCATTTTCTTATATCCTCTTCTATCTCCTTTTTCAGAGTCCTGTAGGTTTCAGAGTAGAGGTCTTTCACTCCTTTATTAAACTGATTCCTAGATATTTCATTTTTCTGGGGGCTATTGTGAAAGGGACTAACTTCCCAATATCTCTTTCAGTGAGTCTATTGTTTGAGTATACAAAGGCTGTTGATTTTTGAGCATTGACCTTGTATCCAGCTACACTACTAAATTTGGCAATTAAGTCTAGCAGTCTTTTGGTTGAGTTTTTAGGATCCTCTAGATAGAGAATCATATCATAAGCAAATAATGACAGTTTAACTTCTTCCTCACCTATCTTTATTCCTTTTATGTCTTTGTCCTGCCTGATTGCTATGGGTAATGCTTCCAGTACTATACTGAATAAGAGTGGTGACAGCAGACATATTTGTCTTTTCCTGATATTAGTGTAAAAGGTTTCAGTTGTTGCCCATTTAGTATGATGCTGGCTGTTGGTTTCTCATAAATAGCTTGTATTAGATTGAGATAAAGTCCATCTATTCTGATTCTCTGTAGGATTTTGATCATAAATGGGTGTTGGATTTTGTCAAATGTTTTTTCTGCATCCATTGAGATGACCATATAGTTTCTGTCCATGAGTCTGTTAATATAGTGTATTACATTTGTTGATTTATGTATGTCAAACCAACATTGCATCCCTGAGATAAATCCGACTTGATCAGAGTGTATGATTTTCTTGATAACCCTTTGTATTCTGTTTTCCAATAATTTATGGAAGATTTTTCCTCAAAGTTCATTAGAGAGTTTGGCCTGTAGGTTTCTTTTTTGGTTGGGCCTTTCTCTGCTTTTGGTATCAAGGTAATGGTTACTTCAAGGAATGATTTTGGGAGTACTGCTTTTCTTTTGATTTCATTAAAGAGTTTGAGAAATAGTGGCATTAACTTTTCTCTAAAAGTTTTGTAAAATTCTGCAGTGAAGCCATCAGGACAAGGACTTTTCTTTGTTGGTAGGTTTTTTGTAACATTTTCAATTTCACAGATTGATATTGGGTTGTTTAACAGTTTTATATCCTTTTCATTCAGCTTTGGAAGTTCATATGTGTCTAGGAATCTATCCATTTCTTCTAGATTTTCCATCTTTTTGGAGTACACATTTTCAAAATACATGTTTATTATCCTTTGGACTTCCAATGGTGTGGTGATTTCCCCATTTTCATTCCTAATAGCATGAATCTGAGCCTTTTCCTTTGTTGGATAAGGTTGGCTAAAGGTCTGTCGATTTTATTTATCTTTTCAAAGAACCAACTCTTCCATTCATTGATTCTTTCTATTGTTCTATTGTCCCCAATGCATTAATTTTTGCTCTGATCCTTATAATTTCCTCCCTAGTATGAGATTTGGGATTGTCTTGCTCCTCTTTTTCTAGTAGTTTGAGGTTCAGCATTAGATTGTTTGAGTTTGCTCTATTTTCCGAGTGTAGGCATTCACTGCTATGAATTTCCCTCGCAGAACTGCTTTCATTGTGTCCCATAAATTCCTGTATGTTGTACTGGGGTTATCATTTAATTGTAGAAACTGTTTAATTTCTTCTTTAATTTCTTTTGTGCCCCATTGGTTGGTCAACAGAGTTGTTCAATTTCCATATATTTGTGAATATCTTGGAATTTCGTTTGCTATGCAGCTCCAATTTCAAGGCACTATGGTCTGATAGTATGCAGGGGATAACTTCAATTCTTTTGCATTTACTTAAGCCTGTTCTATGAACTAGGATGTGATCTATTTGGAGAATGTTCCATGAGCAGCTGAGAACGTATATTCTGACTTTGTAGAGTGAAATACTCTGTAGGCTGCTATTAAGTTCATTTGTTCAAAAGTTTGGTTAAGCTCAAGTATTCCCTTATTGATTCTCTGTGCAGTTGATATGTGAATTTTTGACAGTGGAAGTCCCCTACTACTATTGTATTAGTGGTTATCTGGCTTTTCATCTCCATTAATGTTTGAGTTATATAGTTGGGTGCATTAAAGTTTGGTGCATAAATATTTATGACTGTTATTTCTTTCTCCTAGATTGATCTCTGTATGAAAATATAGTGCCTGCCTTTGTCTTGCATAATCAGTTGTGGTTTGAAACCTATTTTATCTGCAAACAAGACAGTCACTCCTGCTTTTTTGCAGTTTCCTTGTGCACGGAGAATTGATTTCCGTCCCTTTATTTTCTGTCTATAAGTTCTCTTCTGAATTGGGTGTGTTTCCTGTATGCAGCAGATTGTAGGATCTTGTTTCTTGATCCAATCTGCTAGTCTGTGTCTTTTTTTTTTTTTTTTTTTTTGAGACAAGGTCTCGTTTTGTAGTTCAGGCTGGCCTTGAGCTCACTATGTAGCCCAGGGAAGCCTCAAACTCAGAAATCTTCCTGTCTCTGTCTCCCGAGTGTTGGGATTACAGGCTTGAGCTACCACACCTGGCTAGTCTGTGTCTTTTAATTGGCCCATTGAGTCCATTGAAATTATTGGTTGTGACTGATATGGACAGATTTCGAGCTTCCATGTTTCCCTTTTCTTGGCTCTTTTCTTCCTTATTTTTCCCCTTTTATATTCAGTTTCTTGTTTGCCCCAGTGAGTTCACTCTGTTGGGTCTTGTGAATATGGAATTTGCTGGGTTTTCCAAGACGTTCTTTAGAATGTTTTGGAGTGCAGATTTTGTATTTGTGAAGTTTTTCAGAAGTTCTTTTTTCTTGGAAGTATCTTATTTCTCCATCTATTCTGAAAGATAGTTTTGCAGGAAACGTCAGTCTATGTTGGAGGTTGTTTTCCTGCAATGTTTGAACCACTTCCCTCCACGTGCTCCTTGCAATGAGTGTTTGTGTTTAAAAAGTCTGCTGTGATCCAAATGGGCTTCTCTTTTAAGTGATTTTTTTTCCTTTTTCTAACTGCTTTCTGTATTTTATTCTTTTGTTGTGTATCTAGAAACTTAATAATTATATGTCTAGGTGTATATTTTTTCATGTCACAGCCTTTTGGAGTCCTATAGGCCTCATTTACCTGTAGTTCCAATTCTTTTCTTGTGAAGTTTTCTGCCATTATCTCTGACAACAGTTTTTTATGTCTTTTGCACTGTCTCTTGCTTCCTCAGTGACTCCAATCAGTCTTATGTTCTTCTTTGAATCATCTAGAAGCTGTTGGATTGAATTCTCATGGTCCCTAGCCCTTTTCCATAGATTGTCTTTCCTGTTCATTGGCTGCTATCCTGTCCTCTAAGTGTGAAATTCGGTTCTCTGCTTCATTCCTCCTACTTCACAAACTTTCATTCTCCTTCATCACATGGAGCTCTGCTCAAAGCTGTTTAAAAGGATCCATTGCTTTTTCTATCTTAGATTCCATCATCTCGCTCTCTTCTTTAATGAAGTCTTTCACTGTGAACAGTATCACTGTTTTCATCTCAGAAATGAGTTCTGATTTCCATTTTATTAGATCTGCTTTTGATCTGAAAGAGTCACGGTTTTTGAGTTTCAGTTTGTTCTATTTCCCTTTCCCTAGAATTCCCCTGTGGTGTGATCTTTGTGTCTGGCTTTTTGACTATTTTCTCATTTCCACTCCTTTGTTGTTACTAATGTTATTTGTTTAATTCCTTGCCTGGTGTACAGGCAATGTTTGTTGCAAGTCTCTTTGTATTATTCAGGACCCTTTGGAAGTGGCACCTTCCTGGGTTGTTCTCCTTGAATCTGAAATGACCCTTGAGAGTTCTCAGTTCTGGCACATCATGGGAGGTATTTGAACAGAATAATCACATTATCTTTGTTACCATAATAAAATCAGTACCAACAACAGTGTTAAACACAGTAAATGAAAATTTTTGACAATTTCTATTCCAAAGACTTTGAAGTCATGAATTACCTCTATGTTCATATGTCAATATTTAAAATTAACCAGCAATGTGTATACAACATGTAGGTCTTACATGTACCTGTAGTACCATTTGGGAATAAAAGGTCACTAGGGAGTCAGGGAGGTAGGAAGACAGAAAGAGAATAAAAGCTTAGAAATATGGCTAGCAGATTTATAAAGATCACATAGATCTCAAGAACCTCATATATGCCAGAGGGTGACAGAGGCTGAGAAGTCATATATAAGACGGTACCAACTGAGAGCTGCAAGACCAGTGTAGACTTGGCATACCTCTTATAATAGTACAGAAGAAGAATTAGGGCATACTGAGAGCCATTACTTCTGGACCTTGGTTCTGACTGGAAGATAGGAGAGGGTGTGGGAACAAGAGATGAAGAGAGGGAACTAGGAGTAGAAGGCAAAACAGAAACTAGTTTAGCCTCTTCTACAAAGATGTAAGCAATTAAGAGGACAGAAACCCAGAAAGTTGAAAAGATTCAGTACCAACAAAGTAGGAAAATAGAAAAACATAGTTATGTCAAAATGAAGAAATAAACAGAATAACAACAGCATCAAAATCAGCAACAACAATATACCAAGCTAAGCATATTAGTCAAAAGGAGATAACCCTCAACCTTTATCTTGCCTGATTTGTCTCAGTGTAGCTCTGGCGTGGAATGGGGCCAGCCAACAAGCCGCCACCCTGGGTGCAGGAAATGGCATGGGCCTGCTTGTTGATGAAGCTTCCTGGGGAGTGAACTTCCCTGCACACACTTGCCTCCTCCATCTCAGCGCAGCTCTGCTATGGGATGAGGGCTGCCAGCAGGCCACTGCCCTGGTTGCAGGTAATGGTGTGGGCCTGCTCATTGATGGAGCTTGTGGGCGAGCAAACTCCCCTGCCCACCCCCCCCCCAAATTTTTAAGTTAATGAGAGATGTGATGTAAGTTTTCCAGTCTGCTGTAGAAACTCATCACAAATGAGTGAGTTAAATAATATGAATTTGTTGTTTTATTGTTATGGAGGGCAAGTGGAAACAGGCCTCACGGTGCTAAAACCAAGATGCCAACAAGGCAGTGCTATTTCTAGGAAGTCATAAAGGAGAATCTTTATCCTTGCTCAGTACAGTTTGTAGAGGTGGTCCAAATCCCCAATTCATTGTCCCTTCCCACTTGGTGGCTGCAACAACTGCCCAAGTCTATCTAAAGTCTCATCACTGATTTATCACTGACTTTCTACCTCCCTTCCTGTAGTTACAGACAATAGTGAGCACATTGGTCTCAGCCATTAGGATTATCTGCCTGATTTAAAAATCATCTGATTAAATGCTTAATTTCATCTGCCTGATTTGCTCCTTGCCTTCAATTAAAATCAAAATCTCAACAAGATCTTTCTAATAAAAATCACAAGCTGAATTTTGAATTCAGGTAAATGACTTGTAATAATCAAAATAGTTTTTAAAAGAAATTGTTGTGGTTTCTATCCAGATAGCCCCCAAAGCCTGTAGCACACATAGGTGGGGTTCTCGGGAGATAAATGGATGATGGTGACATTAATACCCACAGGTGGATTACTCCAATGATAGGTTTATACATAAATGAGATGTCGGGCCTGGGATTTAGCTCAGTGGTTCTGGTGTCTGCCTGGCACACACAAGGTCCAATTTTCACCCCTGGTACCACATACCAGAATGTTGGGTGTGGTCATTCACTCCTGTAATCCTAGCACTCAGGAAGCAGAGGCAGGAGGATTGCTGAGTTTGAGGCTTGCCTGGGTTACACAGTGAGCTCAGGGCCAGTCTGAACTACAAAGTGAGACCATGTCAAAAAAAAAAAAAAAAGCATAAATGAGATGTTGCCAGATGAACCCTGGTGGTCAGAGGAGGTGAATCAGTGGGGCAAGATAAGGAACGTTTATCTCCTTCTTCCTCATTTGATCCCTTTCTTTCTGCTTTCTGCCACCATGCCTTAAGCAACCCTCCCTTCCATGCCATCTTGCCATGGAACAAGCCAAGTATGGACTGAAAGGTCTATGAGTTGTGAGCCCAAATAAAATTAACTTGTAGGCATTGAGTATTTTCTCCAGCAACTAAGAAAGTAACCAAGAGAAAAATGTAGGAAAATTTACTCCAAAATTACAAACACTAAATCAGTGCATTGCTAATGAAAAAATTTTAAAAAATAATCAATGAAACTATTTAAATCTCTGAAATCAGTCAAACATAGTAAAATGATTTTTTAAAAACTGTCTGCAAGGTAATCCACTAGTAAAATGGATTTCCTCTAAGCATTGTTAGTAGACAACTGAGTAACCATGTGAGAGAAAAAAAATTAAACTCTATGCTACCCCAAACTGTCCCCCCAAATGAATTCCAAGTAGATTACAGCAGAGACAAAGAAGTTAAAAATGGAAAACTTCTAGAAAAAAAAACTAGAATAGTCCATTATGCCTTTGGAGTAGACAAAACTTTCTTCAAGAGAAATCAAAACTATACTAAAAAATTACTAGTGGAGCTAAAGATGGTAATAAAGATGATGTTCAGTTCTATTTCTTAATAGGAATGTGTGTTATGCAATTAAATAGGTGTGTAAATATTTCAATTAAAATTTAAATTCCTTCATATCACTATATGTCTAAAATCATGACTACATGTGAATTCACTCTTTCAGTTGTCTCTAACAACAGTTCTACATCTACCCTTAGCAAGATCTGGTAACTATAACAACACAACCGTCCTTCACTTTAAAGCCCTGGGAATTGAACCCAGAGCTTCACACTGAGCTAAATGTTGTATCATTTTCTATCTTTATTTTTAAATCTGGTCTTCCAGAGTTACTCAAGGCAGAACCAATGTCTGCAATACTCTTGGCTCAGCCTCCCAAAGCACTAAGATTTACAGCACGTTTTTATGCTTGAGTTAGTTAAGTTGGATTTTCCACTCTTATGTGAAGAGACATATGATAAAAGCAGAAAAGGGCTGGAGAAATAACTTAGAAGAAGAGTACATGCTTAGTTTGTTCAATTCCTTCTGTTTAATAACCACCACCCCTTTCTTCACCCAGAGTAAAACAGCACTTTTTACTTCCATTGTTCAATGACCCTTTCTTATCTATGGGAATGGATATGATTTGCTTCTCTTTCTATCTGTCTATTATCAGCACTTCCAGCCAAATAGTAAAAGCCAGAAATGTGGCCACTTACCTACCCCTGAACATCCTAGCCATCCTCAAAACTTATGAACATGCATCCTGAGCACTTTTGATCTTACCAAATCTGACACTAATTGAAGCTTCTTACTGATGCATTTGACAGGCTCAAACCAGGGTTTACTCTATCTCTGATAAACTCACTGTGAATTATTTCTGTGATTACATTTTTTCTCATAGCATTTTCATATATGAATTTCTTATGCGTTTAGTAAGCAAACCCTGAAATCTGGGCATATAAGATGGGATGGTCTTTATTTTAGAAGTATCAGACAACCTTCCTTATAACTGTACTGTGTTAATTTATTACTTTGATTTATTGAGAGCACACACTCTTCACCTCTGGGCACAGAAACATAATCATGATAATTAAATTTAATTATACTGAGAAGATTAACATTTCAATTCTTAGCTGAAAAAGAGTATGAAAGTCATAGGGCTTGATCAGATAAGAATAGCAGAATCCAAGATTTGTACATGTTACACTGGAGGTAAATGTAGCAAATATTGCTCTCTGGTAAGGACTGTGCCAACATGTCAGGCTACAAAAATGAAGCAGAACAGATTTTGATTTGGGAGCACTATCTGTTCAGCTTCCTCATCAGTGGGACAAAATACTTGACACCTACTAATTAAGGAGAGGTTTATTTAGGCTTACAGGTTCAGTTGGTTCAGTCTGTGGCTGACCAGATCCAAGGCAAAAACAACATGGTGGAAGACCTTCACAAAGGACAGCTGCTCATGTCATAGTAGCCAAGAAGTAGAGAGTGGGGAGGCAGGGGCCAGGGACAAGAATACACTGCTTGAGGATATGCTCCTCTAACCTAACTCTTCCAATGAGGCCCCACCTCCAAACAGAGACTTGGGAGGACATGTTAGATCTCTATCATAATAGGAATAAATTCTTGTAACATGGTCTGATAAATGCACAAAAAGTTAGTATGTTTATAAAACATACAGATCTACAGAAGTAAACTGGCCAACATTAAATACCATGAGCTCTAAAGAGAGGTTGCTTAAGTTTAAACCTTAACTCTGCTCCTATGACACAGTAAGATCTTGGATATGCTACATCAGGTTGTAAACCTTAGTTTCCCATCTGTCAAAATACTTCAGAAAATTGAACTAGATTATATGTGTATGTTTATATGCAAAACACATTTGGACTACTAGCTGAAACATTCTCAGTACTCTATAAATTAGTGGATGCTAGATAACAGATGTCAGATAGGTAGATAGGTAGGTAGTTAGGCACAGATAGATGATAGATGACAGATAAATGATAGATAATTATAAAGAAATGTTAAAACTTTATTATAACACATCATTTAATAGTCTATACATTTTCTCTTCCTTATCCTGGGATGAAGATATGTAGAAACCTCACAAAAAGGCAAACATATAAATTAAATAAAGTCTTGAATTAAGAATTGACCAAGAGGGCCGGAGGGTTAGCTCAGTGGTTCCGGCACCTGCCTCGCAAGTGCAAGGTCCTGAGTTCAATTCCCGGTAACCACATACAATGCTGGGTGTGGAGACTCACGCCCACTAGCCATCAATACCACATACCACAGTGCCGGGCGTGGTGGCTCACGCTTGTAATCCCAGCACTCCGGAGGCAGAGACAGGAGGATTGCTGAGTTCGAGGCTTGCCTGGACTACATAGTGAGCTCAGGGCCAGCCTGAACTACTAAGTGAGACCCTGTCTCAAAAAAAAAAAAAGAATTGACCAAGAGGGCCAGAGATTTAGCTCAGTGGTTCTGGTGCCTGCCTCACAAGTGCAAGGTCCTGGGTTCGATCCCAGTAACCACATACAATGCTGGGCGTGGTGACTCACGCCCACCAGCAATCAACACCACATACCATAGTGCTGGGCGTGGTGGCTCACGTCTGTAATCCCAGCACTCGGGAGGCAGAGGCAGGAGGATTGCTGAGTTCAAGGCTTATCTGGGCTACATAGTGAGTTTAGGGCCAGCCTGAACTATAAAGCGAGACCCTGTCTAAAAAAAAAAAAAAAAAAAGAATTGACCAAGAGGAGACATTTAAGGAGCAGTGGGAGCTTCAGAGAGATCCCAGAGAGAGTTGAAAGTGACCAGGCACTAAGAACATGGGACAAATTACAAAAATAGGTGACACCAGACAGACAAACAAAAAACCCCTCTGTCAGATGGTAGAAGAACTTGTTTGCCCTTGAGAAAAATAAGTGGATTATCTCCATTTCCCATAAGGCCAAGGAAACCCCCAATGGATTTTAAGCAGAGTTAGATTCTTAACTATAGTTTTTAGAAAAATCATTTGGTGGAGAACTAAATGAAGAAAAATTAGTTCTTTATTTTTTCTGGGATTACATTAAGAGAAATGGTCAGCATCAAAATAGAGATTTTTTGCCATTTGCATATTCCTTCCTGGCTAATTTGGAAGCAAATATTTTTCTGTCTCTTGCCCTTTTGGTCTTATATCCTCCTAACTGTTGAGTCCCCCATATTTTACCACCTACCCCAAAATACAGATGGAAACTCTGATATAACAAATGGTGAACTGGATGAGACAGAGTCTAAGAAGTAAGGGAACTTTGTAGATGGTGGCAAAGAGGTTATGGAGCTACCCCAGGAAAGAAGGGAAGAATGAAGGGCTCAGAGAGGACAAATGGGTGCAACCCAAGAGGAAAAAGTGCAAACAGTATTTTTCAGTATGTTCTGAATACACACACGTGGCATATAATCTAAAATAAATTGCCAATGCTTTTCCTCTTCTACCTATTAAGGATGGAAGCAACAAATTATTAATTATGAACATAAATATTTATGTCATTGCGACCAGTGCTCTGAAAAAACCTACTATCCATTGTCTTGGAATATAATACAGGATCCTCTGGTAGGATTCATGGAAAACTTCCTCTGGAAGGTAGCAGCAAAATGACCCCTAACAAATGAAATGACCAGTAAAAAAACAAGGGTCACGGGCAGAGGCAACCACACACGCAGAGGTAGGGAGGAGGTAAGGAGCTCAGCATTGTCAAAGAGGCAAAAGGAAATTCGAATGACAAAAACACAGTCAACAGATTTGGTGGTTCACAGCAAAGGGAGAGAGACAGGATCCGCAGGATGTGCAGCCACGGGCTTTTGAGCACATTAACAATCAAAATGAATCAAGTAATACAACATACAGATATTTTGTGAGATCATCAAATACAAGTGAATCACTTCCTGTATTGACCATTTCCTATGGAAACTCATGCTTAGCACATCAGTGGAAGTATAATTATAATTATTGATTTTCCTCAGTGAAGAGCCAAGCTATAGCTATAAAATAGAAGGGGTAAGATCCTTCCTTTCACCACAGCTCTATTCCCAAACTGACATTGTATTTGCATTGCTAAATACTTTCTCTTTATACTACGTAGAGAGATTAGCAAGCACTGCAGCAGAAATATGAGAGTCATTACTGCTGATTAAATGATAATTTTCCAGAGTGGCATTATGCAACAGAAAAGAAAATAATGAGCTTCCTTGAATTTATAGACCCCATAGCAGCTGGAAGGAGTTCTCTCATTTGTTCATCAATATCTTCTTCCACGCCAAGGATTTGATAAATTTGTGTGGATGTTCCAGAAAGACACTGAAGTTAGAAAAGTGGACACCTTGGCAGAAAAGCTTTTATCATTGTAATCAGCCTAGTGAAAGTAATAATAATGCTAGTAAAAACAATTGAAACAGTATTTGCATGTATAACCTAGTCTGTTAAGTCAATAAGATAAGTAAAAAAAGATAGCTTAGAGGACAGAATGCTGCGAGGACAACTAAAGGACTGAAAGCCTACGGAAATTAGACTCAGAGTTTGACACAGAGCCAGTCAGTTATCTAGCCAACATAACAAAATACGACAGACTGACTGCCCTACAATTAGAAATTTTATTTTCTCATAGTTCTGAATGAACTCAGCATTCTCATGTCAATAGATTTTGTGTCTTCTGAGGTCCTTCTCCCTGGATTGCAGATGGCTGCCTTCTCACTGTGTCTTCTTATGGCTGTTTCTCCATGTGTTGTATCTTTGGTCCTAAAGTTCTTTTTTAATAAGGACACCCATGACCTTGGATTAGATCCTGTCTGTTTACAAACTCCATTCACTTTAGTTATCTTGTCAGGGGTCTATCTCCAAACACAGTCCCTTCCTAATATAATAGTACTCAGGACTCCACTTGGACTTAGGGGTCTGGAACATATTCACCCATAATGCCCAACAGAAACTCAGTGAGCACTTACCCTGCAATGTGCTGCTGTGCAAGGCTCTAAGGCTGTAGGAACACACGTCCTGCCCTCGTGACCATGAGGACGAGAAAAGAAGACAGAAACCTCATGTAGGGTTTTATATATATATATATATATATATATATATATATATATATATATATATATATATATATATATATATATATATATATATAAATATGTTACTAATCAATTACAGTGGTACAACATACTACAAAGAAAAGTATAAAAAGGGATATTGGGAAAGTAAGTCTAGAATGAAGGCATTTTTAGCCACATCACAAAGAGAGTTTTAAGAAAAAGAATGAGTGGAGAAGGTATGAGTGGGATGAGAATCAGGATATAGCATCTTCTCCAGGGCAGGCAAAGGAAACTCAGTACTCCAGAGAGGCCAAGTGAAGTCAGCAGGACTAAGAGACGGTCAAGAGGTAAGAAAAAGTAAGTTCATAGGGCAAAAGGGATATGTTTGACTCTATATTCTAGATATTAATCCTTTGGCAACTGGAATGAATAGAGACTTCTCAGAAGAAGTACAAGTGGCCAATAAACAGAAGAAAAAAATGTTCAACATCTCTGGCTATTAAAGAAATTCAGATTTAAACAATACTAAGAATCCATTTTACCCAAGAAAAAATAGCTATCATTGAAAAATCAAGTAAGGAGCCATGGCAGTGAGGCCCTGTGAGGAAAGAAACTCTTCTACATTGTTGATAGGAATATAAACTGGTACAACCTCTAAGGAAATCAGTATAAAGATTCTTCAAACAACTAGCACTAGGAATTCCATTGGTCACAGCTATTCTTCTTCTGAGTTTCTTCTTGAAAGAGTTAAAAGACATCATATCATAGTAAAACATGTGCACCCCTTCTTCACAGCTAAATACTGGAAGTGGCCCATTTTGTTCATCAGCAGATACACACACACACACACACACACACACACACACACACATATATATATATGTACATATATATATGTGTATATATATATATGACTCATTTGTAGGAAAATGGAACCATCTTAAGATCATAATATTAAGTAAAATAAATCAGATACACAAACTTAAATACCGCATGGTTTCTCTTATATGGGAAACTCAAAATATAAATGAATAAAAGAGCCAGATAAAAGGATAAAATAATAAAAAAAGGAACCAAGAGTTAGAGAAAGGGGATGGAGGAGGGTAAAAAGAGTTAAAATGTGTTATGTATATGTACCAACTTCCCGCAAAGAATGTAATATTTATGTACTGCAAACATGTACTACCAACAGTAAAAATATCTTAAAGGGAAATGCTCACATGAGATTCTTGGAAACAAAGTTCACTGGTCTTGGAGACTCAAATGTGGGAGTGGGCCTCTGAGTCTGTTGCTGGGCAGGTGTCATTTTGGAAGAATATTTTTTACTTGTTTGAGTCTGAAGGAATATCTAATGATAAACCTGGTCCGCAAAATTGGTGCACATCTATGAGTCATGCAAGGCAGGAGATGCTTGAAGAATGTGAGGAAACTTCATGTGTTCACAGACACACAAGGGTGAGCTCTCCTCTGCTGTGATTTTTCTGGCTCCCATTTTTCTTGCTCTTACAAGGATGGCACCCTTTACTATCAGTAACTTCACAAGAGGGCAACCGAGTGGCATCCAGAGAGTCCAGAGCCATGTGTGGACATCAAACCATTTGGGTGAGTGAAATGATGGCTGCTGGGAAGAAATGGAGGCTGTGCTTCAGGATCCTCTACTACAGCCCCGGGTGAGTCACAGTACCCAGTCTGTGAGTAGAGTTGAACGAGTGGCTGGAAATGAAGTTCTTCTAGCCATTTCTCACACATCACAGCTTTCAGTTTATGTCATGTTTTAGCATTAATAGGAAAAGCAGGAAGTAAACATTTTCATCATGTATGAAAAAGTTATTTGGTAAGATAAAGATAAAAACCAGAACTCTTTCTTAATGGTCAGTTCAACCTGCATTTACTGATTCGTTCCTCTTTTGCTTTCAAATGACACTTTTAGATATTCAATGGTTTTGCTTTTAAAAAACCTTCAAAGAATTTAGTGGAAGCACATTAATGACAAATGTGTTTTGGGTTCAAGTACTACTGTAATCTTGACTGTTAAAGGTCCTCCATCTATACCATTCATAGGAATATTCCATCTCAGTTGCCTGTCTCATTTATAGGTTAAACTGTCTCTTTTCAGCCTCCTCCACTGTCTCGGTGTATGTTTGACGTGATCACAATGTACACATTTGTTGTGAGAAAGATCATATTGAAAAACAATTGCCTCCAAATAAAGAATAGAACCAACCAAGAATCAGACAGTGGTTCTTCCTAAAAGTACCAGGGCCAACACGATTCACAATGCAAAATGCTACTCCATATGTTAATAAACTAACTACTCCCTCCGACAGAAAGCAAATGAGCAGAATTTCAAATTTTCATCTTAAAAAGATGCCAGCTTCATCTCTTATTCTTACTCCTTTATAAAGCATGAGTTGGTTCATGTAATGGACCATTAAGGTTCCAATGGTGCCACAAAATATGTTCAGTTATGGGAAAATTGTTTCTATACAGTAGTAGGGTATACTTTATATATGGAAGATGCAATGATAGAATGTTTAGAAGTTAACACAGAAATGTTGTGCTGTGGGCATTCAATACAGTTTTCAAATAAATGAATCAGAACTGGTCTTTTGAGCAACTCTACAGGATAATGGTTATTTCCTCATTTTAGAAATACAAGACAGACATATGAGAAATTGAAGTTATAAATGTGTTCTAAAAAGCATTATTGATATTGTGAAATAGTAAATATTCAAAGGATAATGGGGCTTAGGGGTAAATAATGAGGAAAGAAAAAATTGATGTTAAGAAACAAAGGAAACAATTCTTGTGTATATAGGTGTGGGGGGGTAGGGTGGGTTGGGAAGGGAGAAAAATGAGAATTAAGTTGTATCATAGGAAATAAATGCTGTGTCCCCTGAATTTGGAAGCTACAGAGTGTCTGGTCAATAACATGCATAGAAGAGACAGGAGATTAGAAAGAGTCCTACCTGAATCTGTGTTAGACACTTCCTGTCCAACACACCAGGCCTGGCACTTAGCAGAGGGCATGATGGATGCCTAGTTCTTGCCCGTAATCCTTCCAAGACTGTATGTGCTATTCTCAGTTCCAGAGCTGACACAGTGCTGCTTTTAAGTGTTCAGTTAACAATGTACAGTGGAGGCTTCTGTATTATTTAAAATAATATTACATATATTATTAAAACCAAGAATAATCTATACATTTACCTTTTAAAATCTTTTAAATTCTATTAAATCTAATATAAATGTTTTGTGTAACAGAAAATACACCTAATATTTGAGGATTCATCCTTCTAAAACCTTCTAATACTGCCCATCTTACAAAAAATTTAATACACCTACACATTTTGCTCTTCAAAATCTTCCCACGCTATTTCTGGTGACCTTAGTGATCTCTAGCATTTTGCTCTTGTCCTTTTCCCTTTTTACCTCTCAAACTTCCAACATGCTGAGGAGAATTACAGCCACAATCATAACTTCCGCCAATGGGGCAGCATGTCATGGATGGCCTGGTTCCTTTTAGTACTCTGGGGGTTGAGAGTGTTGCCAGCTAAGAAATTTCAGCTTTCAGCCTCCCCAAGAACTGTTCTTAATGGAAGGCAACCACTTTGCCCATAGTTTCAGCTTCCCATGACATGGTACATTTGATAACTGGCAATGAACGGGCATAAAGCTGACACCCTTTTCTGGCCCCACAGGCTTCAACAATAGCAGCCAATGCACGTGTACGTGCTCTCTGGCCCATGCTATGATCTTCTCTTCTCCTATAGGTATTCATCTCAGAACTCTCCAAATAAACTCCCATGTATGAATTTCTCTCCAAAATCCTGTTTCTAAGAAACACATTCTACAAGAACTAAGGATGAAAAAGTCTCTATTTCCAGCTGAATCCCCTTTAACAGGCTCTAGAACTAGGAGGTGTGATTGAAGAATATGGCAAATATTTAATTTTTAAAAAATTTATTGCAAAAGACACATGGCTACCAATTCCCTTCAAATAATCTCTCTTACTTTGAACAGGTTTATCCTATTGTTCTTACCATTTTCTGAGGCAGTTCTAGAAGTTCTTCTTAATGAGAGCCTTCAATTGTACTATTACGGCTGCTTTGATATCTTGAATCAGTTCAAAACATTTATCTTTCACAGTCATTTTGACTTTGTAAAAGAATCAGAAGTCTCACAGAGCCAGATCCAGTGAATAAGATAAATGGGGACATGTTGCTATGGATTTATAAGCCTGGCTTCCTACTGGACAATGCTGAGCTGCTACATTCACATGGGACATCTCTCTGGAGATCTTAAACACCTTCAACTCAATGTACACAAATTCATCTCCACATCTTCAGAGTCTGGTCCTCTCTTGAGTTTTCAGGGGCTCTCATGAGCATCATCTCAGCCTCCCAAGTCACAGGCCTGATGTGTTAGTTATCCGTCACTGTGCAACATCAGTACTACTTTAGCAACGTTAAAAACATGCAATTTTTATTTGAGGTTTTCCATCAGTTAGTCATTTGGGCAGAGTTGGGATTCTACAAAGCTGTAATAAGCACATGAGTCAGGCCCAGGCTCTTACTGGTGGCACGGGATCTATTTTTAAAATCATTTTGTTACCGCCACAACTCAATTCTGTGAAGGCAGCATGAATGAGCGTGTCAGTATCTTGCTGGTTACTGACCTTCAGGTCCTTGTCCTCTACTCCTTTCCGAAGGGAACTTACAAGTGGCAGCTTGTTTCTTAAAGCCAGAACGACAATGAAAATTCTAACAAGGTAAGTGTCAAAATCCTATGTAACGTGAGCCGAGCTCACGCCTGTAATCCCAGCACTCAGGAGGCAGAGACAGGAGGATTGCTGAGTTCGAGGCTTGCCTGGGCTACATAGTGAGCTCAGGGCCAGCCTGAACTACAAAGCGAGACCCTGTCTCAAAAAAAAAAAATCCTATGTAACGTTATCATAGAAGAGTTGTCCTGTTACCTGCCATGATTAATTGGCCAAAAGCAAGTCACAGGTGAACTCACACCCTCAAGGCAGAGGGCACTCAAGAAAGTACATACCAACAGGAGGGCTTATGGGGTCCTGTTGAATATTTTTCCATTGCCATTGGCCTACATTTTATTTAATACCTATTCTTTTAGTCCACTTGTGGTTGATAAGGCAGAAAAGCAGACTGTGTAACTAATAAAAATACAGGGGGCCAGAGATTTAGCTCAGTGGTTCCAACACCTGCCTAGCAAGTGCAAGGGCCCTGGTTCGATCCTGGTAACCACATACAACAATACCGGATGTGGTGACTCACACCCACCAGCAAGTAGTGCCACACACCACAGTGCCAGGCGTGGTGGCTCACGCCTGTAATCCCAGCACTCAGAAGACAGAGGCAGGAGGATTGCTGAGTTCCAGAACTGCCTAGTCTACGTAGAGAGCTCATGGCCAGCTGGAACTGCAAAGTGAGACCCTGTCTCAAAAAAAAAAAAAAAAAACTAATAAAAATACAAAACACAATAAAAGACAAAATTCAGTTGGCTCGTGATCCTGGAAGCTGGGAAATCCAGCATGGTGGGTTCAACACTGACAGTGACCTTCTCATTGCAACATCCTGTGGTGGGACACAGAAACAGGGGAAGGTGAGAGATAGAGGGAGAAAGAAGGACCTCAATTCCATCTCTCACAAGGAAGTCACTCCCTCAGCACTACCATGAATCCACTCATGAGCACAGAGCCTCCACTATCCCTATTGTTAGGCTTCACTTCCCAACACCTGCATACAGAAAATAAAGCTTCCCAATATGTGAGCTGTGGGGCATGTTCAAACCATAGTACCCAATGAGAATGCTCTATTTATCATTATCCATAGTAGGAAAAAAATCCCTCTTCTGATGCTTTAGTGTCCTGCTTCTCTAGTGTATTTGACATAGAGCGAGAAGCCAAAAAAAAGTGATATAAAGATATCCTGGAGTTACAGAAACTTATCAGAAAGTAATTTTACTGAGAAATATTAGGAAATGTGAGCTGAACCTAGTCTGCTCTCTTTTACCAAAAATAAAAATACTGCAGCAGTGCAATACACCATAAAGAACAGAGAAATGGGAATGTGCTAGTCAAATGATTCAGAATGCTCACAAAGCTGCCTTTCTATTATCCATGACATAAAAAAGAATTCCTCAGTTTCTTCAGCCTTTTCTGCTAATCTATGCACTGTCATACCTGAAAGTCTTTCACAAGAGGAGACAACAAATTATTTCCTCTTTGCTCATTTCAGGATCTACAAGCTGTCATTCTCAGGTTTTCCTCTCTCCATTTGGCTAAAAATATGTTACCACCATTTTCTATGATCTAGCAGACACAGATTCTGAATGGTGGGTGTTGTTAAATTCTGAGGAACAAGACTTTTGGATCAAAAAATACTGAGTTCTTCCCCTATGTGACAGTGTGATTCCGGGCAAGCTCCTTAACCTCAAAGGGCTTAGAATCTTCATCTGTAACATGCAAACAGTAACGGTGCTGAGGCCATAGAGTTGAGATGAAGATTAAATACAAAAACAATTTAATGTCATCCTGACATATGGATAACACCCCAAAAAACAAGTGTCTAAAATTAACATTTTCATTAATAACATGAACATTGCCTAGTTGCCAGATCAATAAAAATTTAAGAAATATCTGATTGACAGATTTTTAAGTTTAATTTATCCTTTAAAAATATCATAAGTAAGCCTTATTTTATCAAAGAAGAAGTATCCCAAACAGAATAATTGATAGGACATAACCTTGAATTAAAGGACAGGCTTCAAATGATACAAATTTAAACTTGAAAAACAGACTCATTCTCCAACATACACTCTTCTTCTTTTGCCACAGCATGGTGAAAAACTCTTGGACTTCTCCTGATCTCTAGCTCAATTCTGGCAACTGCTGGATTAGAGAGAGGACAAGTCCCATCGACCTAGGGTAATAAGAGTTCATACAACTGCCTTCTTGTATCTCAACTACTAAATAAATGATTGACTCATCCTACATCAAAACACGTTTTTCCATTCAGTTATCTGAAATAAAACACAGCCTCAGAAGCCATTCGATTGATCTGCAGGGAACCAAACCACTGAAACTTCTTTGCAATTGGCCATCTTGCTTTGGAGGTAGATAGAGTTCAAAGGAGCCATTATATTTGGCTGAGTTTGTTTGAACCATGCAGGCCTCAACTCTACCTGGCAGAGAAATTTGATGGGGTTGGGTTTGGTACAAGAAAATCTCTCACATTTTAAATACAGTAACATTCTGCAATCTTTCTGGTAAATTACACTTGATTGGGATGAAAGATAAATGTCACAATTGAGAGCAATTTGTAAAGATGAAACTGGAAATAATTTCTTTGCTCATGTTGTTAAAAAGAAATATACTCTCAATCAGAGATTTAAAAAGAATAGTTATGTGTGGCATGCACACTTTAAATGAATATATAGCTCTGTATGACATTTGTCTATGTGTCTAGATATATATGTCTATAGGTGTCTTGGCAGTCAGGAAATGTTTGTATTTCAATCTACTGTTTCTGACTGGCTGGAAAAGTGAGGACAAAGACATGCTTTCTGGACTTTGGCTTGGCTTTGGAACCTCTTTTTAACAAAGGCATCTTGATTCACAAAAAAGAGACTGATTTATATTCCTATACATTGTTTCCAATTGTAGGATTTCCCAGGATAACTGTGGTGGCCAAAGACAGCAGTCCAACTAAGACTGACTTGAGAAAGGAAAAAGGGGAAATGGATTATTTTACATAATGGAAAAATCTCAAGTAATTCAACTTTTAGAAACAGCAGATGCCAGATACCCAAATGGTAAAATTCAAAATCTCACTCTGTTTCTCCATTCTGAGGTCTCCTTTGTTTTGGAGCTCTCTATATGAAGTCACAAAATTGATAACCAGCAAATTAGGATGACAACCTTTCAGCCTAAAAACTTCAGCTACTAAAATGTCCCTTTTTCTAAGTAATTGAGTGATTCATGTACTCCAGTGAGGCCCAAATGCCCAACACAGGATCAATCACTTGGCATAGAAATGTGGTCAGTGGAAGTCATTAAAACTGGATCCACTGCTTAGCTCCTGGACATGAAAGTGAAGTCAGTCTTCGCCATCAAAAGCAAGTGATCTATAAGCCAATCAGGGATCATCTATTGAGACCAGTGCTGCCGGGGAACCATAGGTCATCAAAAATAGATGTCCCTTACTCTTCGGCTATACTCTACTCACTTTTGTCCACAACCAGTTTAAATAGTGCATGTTGGAACTTCTACCTTTGCAATAAGTGACTTTGCAGCAATAGAATTAAAAAAAAAACTTACTGCCCAATTCAATGCTAGGTGCATATGTTCTCTGCCCACATAAAATAAAATAGCAATGACAGCAACACCTTTAAAGAAACAGATTGTGCAGACTCGTGCACATTTCACAGAGTTCTCTCATAGAAAAAGTGGAGACCAGGTGTCTGCCTCATGAATGGAGAGCTCCTTTATGTCTTCTCTCAGTGAAAAGCCTGTGACTTAATAAATGCAATTTCTGAACTGCGACAGGGAAAAGGCGGCATCATGATAGTAGGAGAATGAGCATCCGACATAGAATTATGCGGACTCTGGCTGTCTCGGGTCCTCAATAAATAGAAGCCATTAATTTTTTAATCAATTGGCTGTGTCATGTCAGACACGTTGTTTAACCTCTCTAAACTTAAATTTTCTCATTGCCAAAATAGGGACAATGATATTTACCTTGTAGATTTGTGATGGGGATTAGATGTAGAGAAAATTTAGTGCAAGAGTGATACAGGCAGGAAATAAATGCTGGCTGTTGTCCTCGGTATTAAAAGCAGCTTTGTAATATTGATACACAATGATACTGAGAAAAGAATCAATACGTTGAGTAAACACTTATAGAAAAGAATATGTAAGAACAGGTGCCAGGGCTACAGAACTGAAACCAAAACTTGAAAAGAATTATTCTGTCTTCTCTCCATGGTAAACGGACTATAACACTCAGCGTTTAGAAAAGACAATCATGAAGAAAGAGAAGTACACAGAAGAACATTTAAAAGGATCAGCATGTGTTTTATCCTCATTAAATGATATCTCATACTTTGGGCATTGTTAAAGCTATAATTTAGATGGCATGCAGAGGAGGAAGCTGGTGCTCATATGGCTAAGTTTAAATTCATATTCAGCCTCTCCTAGAAAGTCAGGCAGCTGACATAGGTGTCATTGTCCGCCAACCTTTATCTTCCTCAGAATGTCATTTTTGTTGTGTGTTTTTATTAATCTATACCTAATGCCTCATGGGCCCTCAGTTATACACCACTGAAATGTGGATTTGACTCCCACGTTTACCATCCATCAACACTGAGACCTTGATAAAAAACAACTTATAAAAGCCTTAGCCACCTTCTCTGAAGACAGTGATGATACAGGAGAGAATATAGAAGAGTACTTGAAATCACAAGGGTTGGAGTCAGACTACCTGAATTGTCTCTGAGTAGCCTTAGAACTGAAACCAAATTGCTCAACTTTTCATATTTATATATTGGGAATACTGACATACTTATTTCTGAAAATGGAGTGACATAATCACACAATGTGTTAGGTATAGTTGGCTTTAAAGTTAGCAGTCTATGGGTGTTATATAATGCTGTCATTGATAATTTTATGGCTGCCGTGAAATTGAAATGATCAGATCCCATTTTATTATCTTAGTACAGTATAAGACAGATAGTAACTATTAAAAATGACTCCAGGGCTTGCTTATTATAATTAGCAGTATTGTATCTGATCTGGTGAATGCTAGAATGAATATGAAGCCTTACACCAAGAATTTCTCAGTAAATAGCCCTTGTAAATTTTTAAAAATTTGAATCTTTATGGGTACATTATTCTTCTACTTACTATCAGATGTGAAATGTAATCACCTTTTAGTAAAGTGAATGAAATCCTCTCTTCGAGTCTGCCTGCTTTGCCAAAGGTACAAAAGCCAAACTGTACTGAAGCGAACTGACCTCTGACAGAGTTATTTATTCTTTGCGGTTATTCAAACACATGGAGGTTGTATATTGAAAATATTACTTCTGATACCTAACTTCAATTTTCTTCACATTTCATTAATTCTCTGAGAGTAAGGGTTCACCTTTCCTCTCCTGGGCAGGATAGCTGAGAGTAGTTCTACAAATATCTGGTTTAGGTACCAAATCACAGACGGAAGAGAGGTTCAAGCAGCCCTATCTTTCATTTCCCTTGCTGCCTCTTCTGGCTGCAGCTATTCATCTTGTTCATTACAAGTTCATCTCCGCCACCCCCAGAACCAACCTTTAGGGGCCGCTAAACCTTAATTGGAATGAGGAAGTCAAGATGCTCTCCCGTTTTTTCAAAGGACGAAGCAGTGCGCCTTAGAGGTTTGGGGACTTCTCCAAACTCGTGCCACCATATAACAGTCTCATTCCAAAGCATAAATGTCTTGGAACGATTTTCTAGAAATACAAGCAATTTGAGTGACAAATGCAAAATTACACAATTGGGGGGAAAGATTGTCAAGCCAAAACATAGAAAGTAATGATTCATTTTAGAAAATAAAATGCTCAAAGAAACATCAGGGAACTTGTTTTCGACTGCAGTTAGCTTAATGAAATGGTTCTCTAAGTGGATGTTTATTGAAAATCTGTGTTTAGAAGTCTGGAAATAAATTCCATTTTTAAGTTATGCATTTTTCTCTCCTCTCCCTCTGCATTTTCTAGCCCATTTTATTCAAAGCTGAATACCAGATATAAATAAGGATTCTTGAACTGCTTTTAAACTGCTGGCATCTGTTAGATTAGAAGGAAGTCTGATTTAGCAAAACTTAGAACAGTACAGAACAATTGCCAAAATGAGAGCATCTTTTATTTATGTTGTACAACAGTGTTGTGCAACCAGGAGGGTTGCTTGTCTTCATTCTTTATGATGAATACATGGGGCAATATATCTCTTAATGTTGGCCAGCCAAAAGCCCATTAGCTGGTGTTCCATTATTTAGATGTTAAATTGATTTGAGAGAAAATTAATTATGTATGTTCAGCTAAAAACCATCACAGGATCCACTAAACTCTTATTGTAAAAACTTCTTTTACTTTTGTAATTGTTGCATCTGTGGAAGAGGCAGATGTTGTTTCACTGTCTTTCCTGACGTCCAGATTCTCCAAAACTAAAGAGCTCAAGTGAAGAGAACACGGTTACCACTTCTTTACCTCATCTGACCTACCAATGGGAATAAGGAGAGTATCTTCACCTGTCCATTCTGAAGATTAAAGCATACCATACTCTTAGCACTTTATCTGATACATACTGTGTATTCAGTAAGTGCTAAAAGACATAAAATTATTATGATATTATCATGAACACAAAGTTCTGCAAAATGAACAACACATAGTTTTGATTTGGTTCTGTTTGTATTTAACAATCTATTTGTATTCAGTAATGGAAATGCTGCCTAAATAATTGTAGAAAGTTGGGGACTCTGAACTAAGAAGTAAGAAAACCCAACAATAGGAGTTTTGAGAATAATATGTACTTATAACTGTGTGTTATGCATTACTGTGCATCAATCACGGTTTAATGTCAAATGCTGAATAGTATGTGTAAAGAGGCAAAAGTCAATAGCGAGCTTAAGCATTTGTTTGTTTGCTGCAACAAAGGGAGATGGAAAATGGTGAATGTTTGAGTGTAAAACAGAAAACTTTTATAAGAAAAGATGCATTACAAGGAAAAATGAGATAATTATTTTCAAAAAGAGGAGGGATGGTTTTTCAATTATGGAGGTTGATGCATATGTATCTCTTACTGTAATAATTTTTTTTTGAGACAGGGTCTCGCTTTGTAGTTCAGGCTGGCCTTGAGCTCACTATGTAGCCCAGGCAAGCCTCGAACTCAGCAATCCTCCTGCCTCTGCCTCCCGAGTGCTGGGATTACAGGCGTGAGCCACCATTTCCGGCACTGTGGTATGCGATATTGATTGTTGCTGGGTGTGAGTGTCCATGCCCAGCATTGTATGTGGTACCGGGGATCAAACTCAGGACCTTGCGCTTGTGAGGCAGGCGCTGGAACCGCTGAGCTAACCCTCAGGCCCTGTAATAATTTTTGTAATTTAATGCATTGTTCTGTTTTGATCACCCCACACTGATCACCCATATACAGCCACTTCTGTCAAGGAAAATATCCTGGTGTGTCCCCACAGCCACATTCACTGGATCTAACACCTTACAACCTCAAGCCCTTCTCCAAAGTCAAATGACCATGGAAGGCAAATGACTGTAGATCCGGGACATCAGAGCAGCCAGAGCAACATGAAGAATGACACTTGTGAAAGGTGACCTCCAGCACTGCCCTCAGAAAGTGCCTCAGACATGGCTGATGTTGAAAGTGAGGAGGAGGAGTCTGTGAGGCCTTAATGGCAGTGTTTTTTACTGTAACAATTGCTTTTACATCCTGCATTCAGTGTAACTTATGATCTTGCTAGGGTGCTATTTGATTTAAGGGAAGAAGCTCTAATGACATCTAATGAACTTACAGGCCAACACTGGAAACAAACCAATTTAAAAATGAAGGAAACAAATCCAAGAGGTAGAACGACATGCTGACACTAGCACAATAAATCAACGGCACAGTTTATCCTGAAACTCAGCTCTTTAACCCATAGCTTTCTCTTCTTTCTCCTATCCCCAACTCCTACCCAATGCAAGATCAAGTACATATGAAGAGTGGTTAAAATTTTACTGGTACAACTTTTCATATCAGAGAGTTTTATAGATAAGAATACATTTTTAACTCTGTTCTCTAAAATTCCAAAAGAAATCTGTGAATAAAGCCTTCAAATATTTATTTCAAGAAGTAACACATGTAATCAATATACTTATTAGTAATATTTTTCAGTGAAAGTTAAATTTTAATTAAAACATACTATTTTCTCAGCTCTATGCAAAGCAGTTCACATGTATTGGTCCAATTTTATTCTTACAGTACTGTGAAGTAGGTATTAGGAAAACTAAGGCTTAGAATGCTTTCTGATGATCATTTGATCAATAAGCACCAAAAAAAAAAAGGCTCAAATCAGAGTGCATACAATCCAAACAAGTGCTCTTAATGATTATGGTAATCTGAATCAATTTTTTGTTTTCTTCCCTGTCTCAAGGTACCAGATGATAGAATATAGCAACCCCCATCTTTCATACTACAGGTGTGAGACAGAATTAGGAGATGTCATAATCATAGAAACTGACTACAACATCTGGCTAAATAAAAAGCATAATGTTGCGAGCTAGGGAGGGCATGGACTGGGTGCTCACTCAGGAAAGCATCATAAAGAAAACACCCAGAATGGAAGCTTTCCTTTTCACAGTGCTTCTTGCTAGGAGATCTTCCTGGTTTCCTTTTGATTTCTTGACCATTGTACTGTCCAGGTAAAACTGGACAATCAATGGACCCTGGAAATCTTTACTTCAAATTAACTACTCTGGCCTACTCAACAATGTTAAATTCTTTTTGTAACTAAAATGTTACATGATACATGGCATAAGTATTAGGTAAAAAAGAAATATTTTAAATAAAAATGGTATTAGCTAACATCCCAGCATGTAAAAAAAAAAAAAATCCAGCCTCCTTCCTTTTAAAATAGTACTTTGGTAGGAAGTATAACTCGTACTAATCCTCAGATTTCCCCCACTGATCCTGTCAAGTTCCATGTACACAAGCAATAAACCCATCAATGTCATGCCACCTTTTAAATGGAAGAGGCCCTAAATCCAGTAAATGGGTACAAAAGGTAGTCATGACAGTCCAGGACAATGTTAAGAAAGTACTAAGAAAAATCTGAAAGTATGCTGGGATCCAAGAAGATAACGGTCTGTTTACCGATCACTGCCTCTCCAGCTATAAATAGGTAAATTGCAGGGTGGACTTTCTGTGGCTTTTCAATTCTAGCAAAGCAGGTTAGACTGTTAGCTTCAGGTTTTTTGGTACAAATGCTTCTATCGTAACCCAAATGACTAATATAAAGATATAATTTACCATACATCAGACACTGTTTTAAGTGTTTGCATTGCTGAGCCACTTCACTAGTGTGCAAGGCACTGCTGTTAGACTATGTCAATGCGGAAAGCTGAACAAAAGAAAATGAGAATTATCTTCAAGGTAATGAGAAAAAAAGAAAAGTACAAAGAAAAGAACAGAGCTGAGGTTCAGGACCAGAGTGTCTGTAAGTCTGTATTCTGTGCCATGTGTGCGCAACGTGCTCTTTGTCATCTTCACAGCAGTCACCAGGTCATCAGGGCACATGCCAGTGTCAGTACTGTGTACCAATATGAATGATGCTGGGCACTTTAAGTGCTATTTTATCAAATATGTCAATTCCATTAATTAGGTATAGTGATCACACCACTTTATAGAAAGACTGAGGCTCTTTACAATAGAAAGACTGCCTAAGCCAATGTCACAGGAAGAGACTTTATGAACAAAACCTGTATAGCACAAGAGCTAGGAGAAAGAATCAACAAATGGGATCTCAACTTATTAAAAAGCTTCTGTACAGCAAAAGAAACCACTGGCACAGCTGAAAGACAACCAACAACATGGGGAAAAAAAAATCTTTACTAGCTGTTTCTCAGACAAAGAATATATAAAGAACTAGAATATATAAAGAACTGTAAAAAGTCAGCCCCCAAGTTTATAGACCCAAGTCAAAACTAGGCATCTGAAATGAGCAGACACTTCTCAGAGGAAGAAAAACACCCAAGAAGCATATGAAGAAATGCTCAACATCACTGGGCCTTAGAGAGATGCAGATGAAAACAATACCGAGATTTCACCTAACTCCATAACAAATGACTGCTATTGCAAAATTAACCAGTAATAAATGCTGGTGAGGCTGTGGGGAGAAAGGAATCCTTCTCTACTGCTGGTGGCACTGTGAACTTGTGCAACCATTATGGAGATCAGTGTGGATACTCCTTGAAAAACTAGGATTAGAGGTTCCATTTGACCCTGCTATTCCCCTGCTAGGAATATACTTGAAAGAATTAAAAGAATCATACCATAGAGACATATGTGCACCCATGTTCATAGCAACTCAGTTTGTAATAGCTCAATCCTGGAAACAACCCAAATACCCATCAACTGGAGACTGGATAAAGAAGACGTGGGTTTTTTTTTAATAAAATGGAGTATTACTGTGCCATAAAGAAGAACAAGTTTGAATCATTTACACCTTGAGGACACACTAATAAGTGAAATAAATAGGTCACAGATATGTAAATACCATATCTTTTCTCTGGTATGAGAACGTGTACATGTAAATGAGTTCTAGAATGTATGACAGATTTTGTGAAATAGGAAATAGTCAAAGGGAAAGTGGTAAGGGGAAAGTAATGAGGGGAAAGAATAAATATGATTTAAAAAGAAAGTATATGTATATGAGGGTGGGGGCTGCAGGGTGAGTAGGGATACAAATAAAAATGAAAATTAACTCGTGTCATAAACTGGTATAAATTCCCCAATTTGAGTGTGATTGTGAGCTGTATATAAAATGTACCAATAAAGAATTCAATTTAAAAAAAAAAAAAAGAAAAGACTGAGGCTCAAGCAGGGCATGTAGTTTTTCCAGTCATAGTGTCAGAAGGAGACTCACTCTGATCATCTCAGAGACATGCCTACCCTTCTCCCATTTTCTATCGGGAAGGGTCTCTTTCATCAACAGGCCTGAAAAGGCTCCAGACCACGGACACTGAATTCCAACAGAAGATAAACACAGAAAGTCCACCTCGATTTTCAACAGAGCTTTCCATTCTTCCACCCAAAGATTTCCCATTCAGAAAAGCAAAGCAGCTGCTGCTGAGGTTCACTGAATTTCAGCAATTAAGCATCACTCTATTTTGTAAATGAAGACACCATGACTAAAAACAGAATGCCATGAGCAGAATGATGTCATTTGTTTCCAAAATCTATGGATATACTACAGTGATGAAAAATAGTCATGTAATCCAGGTAGCTTATGGTAAACTTTGAGAGTAAGTCTAGGATTGTGGTCTGCATGTTACTTCCTAGTAAACACTGTGGTTGCACGTGGCCCCAACAAGTACTCTCAGGATAAAAACTGGAAAAGAGCTAAATTGTATACTCTGTGTGTTTGAAAACGTTTTAACATAACTTGCCACTAACTCCTTGAGTCAGTTAGATTTTCTCATTTTTTAACAGTGTTATTGATTTTTGGTTCACGCTTAAGTCTGTGATCCATTTTGAGTTAATTTTTACAGAAGATGGGAGTGTCTAGGTGCAGCAGCACTTTGCATGTGACATCCTGTGATTCCAGCAATATCTCCTGAAATGACTCAGCCAGGATGATTTGCCTCACAGCCTTGTCAGAAATCTTTTGACTTGACTAGATTTGTACGGGTCTGAGCTACACTTTTTAGTACTTGTTTATTTTTCATATATGATATAATCCATTAAATTCTTTCATGATTTTATGTTTGCAACAGTATATTTTATTGCTCTCCTTTCCCTCTAGATCATTCATCAAAAAAGAGGGGGGGGGACCTTTCATTTTCTGTAGGCACTACCCAAAAATGGTGATATAAATTTCTTACATCAAGTGAAAATGATTCATAATCATTTTCTTATTTGTACCTCCAGGCACTGAAGAAGATAAACTCCCTTTTGGAATCACAGATTCAGAAAAATATATATTATGAAATTTTAAAGGTTGGGAGTTATGCTTTCTATATCAGCAGTGGAAGAATTTTGCATTAAGAGTAAACAAGAAGTGAAGGATTTATTATAAACTGGGAGATCCCACTTCACAGAGAACTCCTTTTATGACTTTATGAAAACTCAATAGTAATGGGAGATGCTGCGCCCCCCCCCCACACCAATCATTGTGAGACACACACCAGTTGTAAAACAAGAGCCAAGAAGATAGAGGCTCCATCTTTCTGGTGACTGCTGTACTCCCTGCTCTATGCACAGTCTCACAAAGTCAGAACTTCGGCGAACACTTCAATGAAACACAATGGCATAAGTCTGAAAAGGCTAAGTCAAGTAATGAGGTGCTCATAGACCAATGGCTAAAAATGGATTACAGGTAATATTGAAGTGTCCCACACTGAGAAGCACTTTAGAAATGATATTTTTTAAAGTTTTCCTTAATGTCCACCTATTTTAAATGAGAAAGTTTCTCCAAAAAAAAAAAAACTGATTTCATACTGACTTTGGCAAAATTTAGGAATCAGGAAGACTTTACTGCAACAGAGTAGAACTGAGTTGCTATGTCCATTTAGAAGGAACAGAGCTCTAACAGTCCACTGCAGTCTCAGCAGCCCTATATCAAATGTGTGGCCAGATATATCACTTAAGAAAAATAGAAAGACAGAGACATTGTAATCTTCTTCTTTTACAGATTATGTAAAGGAACTTCTGGGAGATTAGGAAAATAAATATCTCATGATGTTTTTCATAATAAGAAAATGTCATTTGCTGAAAATTAGACCTATTCTAGGCACAACACTAAGAGCTTGTAATGAAATGTATGTTTTATGTTTTATAACAATCTAGTAGCCACTATACCTATTAATACTCTTTATAACTGCTCTAAGGCATAACAACATAGAATCTAACAGGGATAACAGTGCACATCTGAACTCACAACCACTTTGCCATGATTGGAACTTCCTTGTTACCCTCTAGTGAGAAGGAGAATTTATGCCTGATGGTTTTTGGTCATTCAAACTTAGTGTTCTATATAAGTGTGACTCTAATGGAAAGAGTAGATGGTGGTGAAAATAGATTCCACTGCTTCTGAGCTCCTTTACTTTGAATCTTCTGCTTAAACTCTTGCTTTACTTCTGTGTTCAATGTTGATAGTAATAGGATACTCACTGTTTGTCATAAGGATTCAAGATAATGTAGATAAATCTCACATCACCCAGATAGTACTTGATCCATAGCAGTGTTGTTCTCAAATATAAATGAGAAAGAAGTATATATTAGAGCTGAAGACAAGAACGAACCTAGTCTCTAGATAACTGACTGACTGAAACATAATGGGCATTTTCCTCAGAGGAAATGGGTGAAGAGGAGAGAAGTGGATATCATGGGAAATGAGGAAATTCCAGGCTTTGTTCATCTGTGAAGCCTGTACATGTTGGGTTGATTCCAAATTCCAAATTATAGAGCCCAGAGTTGAGCACCTGAGGCTAAAAGCAGTAGGAAATGCCAGAGACCAAACACAAAAATCTTCTTTAGGTAAAGCATTCTACTATGGGTCACATAAGAAACTAAGTTAGCTTCTAGTCACAACCTTTTATGGGTTATTGAACATACACTGTACTATGCATCAGCTATTGCACTGGATATCGAAGACACAGGGAGATGTTCTAGTCTCACCCTCCTTAGGATGGCACCTTATGAGAAACAAGGTAGGGAAATCCAACCAAGTAAGCAATCACAGTGCAGTTGTTTAAATAGAGATGTTGTCTAAGCAAAGAATAGGAGCAGGACATGGAAGATAAAAAATACTCTGAAAGTTAAGAAGATGGGTCATGAGGAATAAGTCAAGGTTGGGTTTGGTTGCTCTACAGTTTCAGTAGGGAAAACAGTGGTGAGATATAGGAAAGGGGACTATAGTTGTGCATGCAGAGAAAATATAAGTATAGTATACGCAAAGACCTAAAGATGAGGGAGATCTGATCTTGTGTGTGTGTGTGTGTGTGTGTGTGTGCATGATCACACATGCATGTGTGTTTCGTTTTGGTTTCTTTGTTTTTATAGTATTGGGTATTGAACTCAAGAAGTACTGAGCTGCATCAACAATCTCCTCCACTCTCCTCTCCTCTCCCCTTCCCTTCGCTTTTTTTCCTTTCCTTTCTCACTTCTCTCTCTGTCTCTGTCTCCTTCTCTTTGTATCTGTCCATCTGTCTGTCCATCTCTCTCTCCATTTAATTTATTAAGACAGTCCCTTTACTTTTCCAGGCTGGCCTTGAACTTTCAATCCTATTGTTTCTGCCTCATGAGTAGATTAGTTTACCTGAACAGACAAGGGGTGCCAACTCCTGTTGTCCATGATATTTTGAGAAATTCAAGATACCTTGAGTTTAAAGAGTGAAATTATAAGAACAGAAAGAACCTAATGCACTATATAAGATTTAGTCCAATAAAGACCTGGTGAAGTATGATATATTCAGGCACATAGGATTTATCCTAAGATGACAGAGAATCTCTGAGGTGTTTAAGTAAGTGTGGACTAAGAGGAATGTTCTGGTTTCCATGTGGTGAAGGTTCTGAAGTATTGTGAGGACAGAAGACCCCAGGTCAGAGAACAACTTATTGGTGCTGAAGTAACTCTTTTGGTTCAAACTATTCATGTCCTTTCCCAGACTCCATTGCAGTATATAACCCAGATCTTCTCCATTATTTTACAGTTAAACTTCATTCTTTAGATTTACTGCTTCAGCTGCCAAGAATTATGTTAGTGTATTAGGACTGTTAACCCCAAGTCCCAAGAACAAGCCTTTTTAAAAATGTTGTGCTCCAAAAGCCAGAATCTGCTCTTTGGTGAACCCCATCCTGGTGGTTTCCTCCCACACAGAAATGCTGTAATGCAGGCCAGGTACAGCAAATGCTTTTTGTGAATTATTTATACTCAGAATGGCTGACATCAATAGAAGTGGGAAGTCCTAATGTTGAGATTAGTTTTTCTCTGAGTTGCCAAATCTGTGTATTTAAATAATCTTAATCATCATATCAGAAACCATCAGGCAGGATGAGTTATAACAATATCTGGCTACAGGGCATATGACCAAATGCCTTGAAGTTTAAAAACTGTTCAAAATTACAAGTTCTGAATCCACACAATGTACAGACATATAAACAGTTCTAACTCATTGTAATCAATATTAATATCACTTCAACAATCTCACATGAAGGGCTTTTTTTCTAAATTACAATCATTAACTCAATTTTTATTTGAAAGATGCTATTTACATATACTGCAGACTGTGTTGAAGTGATTTTGTGATATTTCCAACTCATGTAAGTAACTTGCTTGGAAAAACTTACCCTGATTCATGTAGTTCAGGTGATAAAGCCATGATCTCTGCCATGATGTTCTATTTCTGCATTTAATTCCACATTTTCCTGTAGTTCTCATAGTGTATGAGTGAATCTTTGCTTGGCGTTACTACTAAACTGTGCTGGCCTCAAAATGAAAGATTGTGGGTGGATGAATTTCCTTCTGACAGATTTGTTGGGAAGTCTGCTGGAGAACAAACACATTTCTTGTTTCATGAGAATAGAGAGTCCATCAGAGTTTCCTGACCATTTTTCTGTGAATGAGTTACAGGGAAGCACCATACTGATGTTCTCACTGCTCTAGGCCATCTGCCCGTCCCAGGTCATTGCTTTGGACTGTGGGCAGCCTTACCAACTTTCTCCACTGTGCTATAGGGAGGTTGAAATATTTGGATGCCTCGGAGAACAACACAACAAACTTTAGATTGTACAAACAGATTAATATTTAGTTAAATTTCTGTATATATTCCCTTTAAATTTTTGATTCAAGATTACATTTGGAGAAAAATAGACTTTAGAATGATTTTACTGTAAAGATATAAATATAAAGCACATCAATTAGGCAAGTAAAAGAACAACACAATTTATTTTCTCCAGCTAAAGTAGTTTAAGTCAATGTTGCCCACTTTATAGTTTGTCTCAAAAAATAAGTGATTATGAAATCCTTTTCACTGACTCATTGGAAAGCGGTAGTTGAAGTCTGTTTTGCTGCAATAAAAAACTAAAATAAATAAATTGATTTTTGATTCCATGATGTTCCATGTGTTGATGAGGTATAGAACAGAAAATAGTCCCATGATATAAAAGTAATGCACACATTAAAAACATAATGCATGACAAATAGAAATAAATGATGAAATCATTGTTTTACTGCATTGTAAAACTGCAAGAATTTCTTAGAGATCTGAAGGATCAAATGTATCATTATCCCAATGTTAAAACTGAGGTTCAAAATAAAACAGATTTGCCTGCATTCAGGTAGCAAACTGATGGAAAAAAACATTTATCTCACAACTACATATTTGTTAAATGAATAAGTTAGTCTTTCATCGTCATTGTTGGTAAAAAGGAGGGCTGAGCATTTCAAAAATTCAGAAAAGGTGTATTAGGAGTTGTTTAACATAGGAAAAGAAGTTTGATGAAAGCAAGTCTCTGTGAAAAGCCGCTGAAGAGATTTTTGGAAATGGCAAATACACCGGGATTGAGATTGGTGGGAGAATTCTGTGAAGCCAGAATCTCAGTCATAGCAGAGGCAATGACACTTCCAATGTGTGGGATTGCTGTAATGTTACAACTGCTCTGTGATATATACACATGTATTGTGTGTATGTGGTGCTGGGAGGGATCCCACAGCCTCATATGTGCTGGCCAAGGACTCTCCCATTGAGCCACATTCCTAGCCCTGTAATGTATTTTAATTGCTTCCATATATTTGTTATAAAATACATGACATAGCATTTTAAGTATTTATTGTAAAATGTTACAAGTGTAAAAGAATGTTACATGATGCACTATCAAAACACTATAAGGCCTGTGTACACTTAACACATTTTATATTATTTTTAATTTTTATTATGGAGAAAATTTAATAGGAACAGAATAGAATATGGAAATCCCACTTATTTTTCTCCTGTGTTCAACAATTATCAATCCCAAACTCGTCATGTATGTGGGCCTCACCTCTCTATTTTTTACCATTTACAAATCGTTCATAGGCAACACTTGTATGTGGCTTTAATATCATTTCTATACACCTTAATAATTTGTTGTTAGTGTCACTAGATATTTAGTTAATATTTAAATTTTAGTGGCCTCATAATATCATAGAGTTTTTTGAGCCAGAATCAAAATAACATGCACTGATTGATTGAAACTGGTTGCTGTTCCTCTCCATTTAACTGATAAGCTTCCCTTCTTTATTCGTTCTTATTTTTGCATGTGTTCAGGGTGCAAACAGTGCTCAGTTAAGGTTTGCTCACTGCTCATGTCCTGAGTCGTCCTTGTGTTCCTCTGTCACCAGGCAACTGAAACCTAAGGCCCAGTCAGAATCAGGTGTAATTTTTCTTGTTTCTTTTCTGCTTCTAAGACCACACTGTGCATATGATAAGGTTCTGGATGACTGCCCTTTATCAGTGACAAGACACATTTCACTGGGCATTGCACAATACTAACCCCTTAATTGAGCCACTTCCTCTTCAGTGATTCACTGCTATAAAGAGAAACTTGCTCTCTTCTACAGTTTATTTACTCAGTAAGGTGATGTTATAGGAAAGGCAAAAGAGGTACTTCATCCTTTCCACCTACTTATTTATTTTAAATTACTAAGGTGTTCTAGAGTCTTTCAATAGTGACCAATTTTTCTCGCATTTTGTAGTTTCCCCATGAATTGAGAGTCATGCATATGTAATGTATTTTAATACATTATAATACTGTCTCTTGATTCTTAAATTGTCTTTACTTCCCTATGCATACAACATATGTAAGTTTTTCCTGAGTTAAAAAAAAAATCTTACCATTGACCAATTTTGTCTTCTTCAAATTTGCTTTTAAATCCTTTAGAGGAAACTAATATTACTTAATAGTTCCTAATACCTTGCTATGTGTTAATATAATGTGTTGCAGGCTTGTTTTGGATACTTCCTGGTTCTATCCAAAAATCTGCCACTTCTCCAAGGACTACAGTTTCTTTTAGAAAGTACAGGCCTTCCTCATTTAGTGACTAGGTTTGCTCCTGAGGCTAGGTTATTCACTGAATGGGTCATCATTTAGCTAGATGAAAAATGATTTTTCAGAGAAGGTTTTACTTGCATGTATGTTAAGAGTAAAGTTACATGACTTCTCATTTGCATAAAAGCCATTTACATTTTGTATTATAAACTTTCCAGTGGTTTCTTTCATCTACTTTTGTGTTTGTTATGGTGATCTTTTTCCTTTATATTTTTTAAATGTCTTCAGATACAATGAATATCAATTTTTAATATAATAATTTGCAAAACTCTATTCAGGATGTCATTTGTCTTTTTTACTGAGTAGAATTTACAAGGCAAAGATTTTATTAAAGCTCTTTGTCTTATTCTTTTTTTTTTTTTTTTTTTGAGACAGGATCTCGTTTTGTAGTCCAGGCTGGCCCTGAGCTCACTATGGAGCCCAGGCAAACCTTGAACTCAGCAATCCTCCTGTCTCTGCCTCCCAAATTCTGGGATTACAGGTGTGAGCCACCACACCCGGCTGTCTTATTCTTTTTCATACTGATCAAATGTGTGAGGAGTGATGAAAATTACAATGAATGTTTAAATTTTTGAAATTTTTTAGGTGGAGAGTAGGCACAAGTATGTAACATATCTAATGATAATGCAAATGTACTAATATAAATAAATCAATTTTCAAAAATGTAAAAGACACATAATCATTGATCTCCTTCACTTAGGACATGCTTGTCCTATTGGCCTTGCCATGTCGGAAGCACTTCTGGAAGTCCTCTTTTGTGAGTACCTTTATGAGACAGAATAAAAGTACAGTGAATGCTTCTGCTGAGTTCCATCCAACAGAAAGGCAGGCCATAAAAAAACTTTGTTTCTCCTCACCTATGGTATTCATCTGATCTGGCACTGTGCAACTTTCTGACTCAGAAAGAAGACACTCAGTAAAGGGACCTCCAGAACCACTTCAGAAAGTGGCACTACAAAGATAAGCATGTGAAAGCAGGAGGAGTATTTTAAGGGGGATTAATAACAATGTACTTTTTCTGACATTCTTTTTTTCAATGTGTGCTCTATACTTGAATGCACCTTGTACATAACTTTTCCTGTATTCAATGTGGATTTTGTGGAAAGTGTTTTCTAGCTCCATGTTGAAAAGGAGTACACACATGATTTCTTCCAGATTTTCAATCATTTCCTTTTATCTTAAATATCTGATCCATTTTGAATTTATCCTGATATATAGTGTACACTTTATTTTCATGTGGCTACTAATAATCATTCTAATAATATTTAAAGACAATTTTTCCTTACCAAGTTTGAACTGCTGTCTGGTTTGGATTCCACATTTACATAAAAAATTTGTTCTATTTCTAAATTATATGGCCTATTGGTGTACCCATGGGCTACTAGATTCAGGCCAGCAAACCCTGCTAAAGAAACCAAGAAAAGGGCTGGAGATTTAGCTCACTGGTTCTGGCGCCTGACTCACAAGTGTAAGGTCCTGAGTTCAATCCCTGATAACCACACACAGTGCTGGGTGTGGTGACTCACACCCACCAGCAATCAATACCACATACCCCAGTGCCAGGCGTGGTGGCTCACCCTTGTAATCCCAGCATGGCGGGGGGGGGGGGGCGGGGG